>DWKL01004941.1:0-10238 GCA_018249415.1 Phareas burnsi
ACACAACAATTGCTTCACGGCGGATTATGAGGGAGGCGGTGGTACTTCCCCAGACGAACGATTGTTCTACCACCTATAAAAAGTTGGTTGGAGTTGGGTAGAGATGTCTATGAGCGGCAGTGACCGCTTAATATTAAATGGGCTACATACACTTTGCTAGTCTTAACAATAAAACTAATGAAGCAGAGTGCTGTATGTTTTTGGCTATCTCTCAGTTGGCGCAAAACGAACGTGCAGGCGACCTGATGTTAGGTAATCACTGAGCCCATGGCCACATTTAGCCTCAAACAAAACTGAAGTTCTGTCTGGAGTCATACATAGATGTGTCACTATTCCTGAGGATCAAGATGGTCGCCTCCCTGTAAGTATGCCTGGCAACCGCACCTCTCAACCGAAACACAACGACTGTTTCACGGCGGATTATGAGGGCGGCGGTGGTACTTCCCGGCATGAACTATAGACCATCTCTCTAAACATAGCTCGAGAATATTTTTTTGTAGCGAATAATACATGATAAAATATTCCTAAAGCTTTCGAACATTTATATTTATTCAGTTAATTATCTCTAGTGTATGATCCTGCGAAAACAATATATTCACCAAGTGTTACGATAGAATACACTTGTGCGAATACATTGAAGGTTATTCGGGCACGTCCGTAGTCTCTCATAGTACACAGGTAGAGATCACCGTCGAATTAGCACTTAAATGTGTATAAGGCGTCACCCGCCAGCGGCGACAAGGTCGTGCGATTCGCTTAATTTTAGATAACTTGTTAACACTGTTTGATACATAGCTATCTGGTACCGCGTGTGCGATGGGTTTTACAGAAATTGATCGGCCGAAAATATTGTCATCAGAGTTGTTTATGTTGTGTATATATTACAAAAAACTTTTTGATCCACATGTAACTTATACAAATTCATGACCTATATATACTCCCTCTCTTTTATTTCTTATATAAACAGTGTTAAGGAATGTTGAGACAGGGAGGAGAGGGAGAGGAGATGGGGGAGAGGGAGGGGACGGGACGGTCGAATTAATTTCAGTAAATTGATTTTGTTGAGTGTTAGTATATGCAGTGATATTTCAGTAGTACGATGTATTTCGACCATTCAAGCAGATAATCAGGGTTTGATAAACTGATTTTTAGTCGTGTGTACATGAATATAATTTCATTTGATTCTTTACGGTTTAAGAAAATATCTCGATCAATGTTTAGTTTTTCTGAGATGTTTTATACTAATCTCATAACTGTCAATTGCGATTCCGATAGTATATGTTGCTTACAGCGTATATGTGTGCACACGTGTGGTGATCATAACTTTTGTCATTCTGTTTGGGTACACGTGGGATGTCCTATTGACATTGCTGCTGCTATTAGTATGATGGCTGCATGGAAAAGAAATATCGTTGACGGGTTATTCAACATATTAATTGTGAGGTTATTGCATTACATAGCTAAATTGTTAAAATTGTATTTTTTCATTCGTCAAATAAAACATTACTTATCGGGATAAAATGCAATTGGACGAGACGAAGGGAGGCAGTGGAAACCGAAACGGGGTTAACGGGGCTCTGAGCCAGACAGATACGCGCGCGGTGACGTCAAACGCCCACGCGACTTGCTAAGGCTTGTTTCTTCTCATTAAACTTTAAGGGCAGCTTTACCTCTTTCATCTGTTGCTATCAAATGTATTTATATATTTTCCTAGCCTGACGCCCGCGACTTTGTTCGCCTAAAAAAGAACTTGTGGCCACTCTCATTTCGCATACTTTTTTGCTTAAACTTTGTATGCTAATTGCTCCGCTAGTAAGTATAGCGGTTTTATATTACGTAGCCTAAAACGTTCCTCAATAAATAGCCTATCTTCGTCTTATCTATCTATCTCTCTCTCTATCTACCTCTCTCTGTCTATCTATCATCTATCTAATTGAAAAATATATTTTCAAATCCGACCGGTAGTTCCAGAGACTAGCGCGTTCAAACAAACACTTCAGCTTTATTATATTAGTAGGTATAGATTGAAGTTTAATAACATTGGCATTTCGATTGTTTATTGTTATATACGTAGATTTCTTAGGTGTTGTGAAGTTAACAGTTAATGACATTGAAAGCACAGATTTTAAACCACCCTTTAGTAAAGTGATTCACTTTTGGCACGCGATGGTAGCGAGACCCGTTGTACACAAGTCCTATCTGAGTAAAGTACATAGTTGGCACGTGTATCAGTTGCCGAGAGGAAGCCTTGCAGTTTCCCCTTTCGATGTGATTTATTGATCGGTAGAAAGTGAAACAACGGTGATTGCGAGCGACCTTCGGGGAGGGCGGCGGGGTGGGTGCGTTTGGGGAGGCATGTCAACAAGTGGTCGCGCCGCCGTGTCGCCGCCGAGCCGCCGCCGCGCCGCCGCTGCCGCTTCAGCGCCATTTTTAATGAGCGCTTCGACACATGGAGATTCTAAGGCCGTGTTACCATGACAGGCTTTGAGCGCTCGTCGAGATTTTGTATAGTGAAACATAGCGCGCGCTTATCGGTCTTACATCACGCTGCCAAAGATTCAGATCGTTTTCTGTTTGTTAAAACTAGCAAAAATTAATCTTTATAACTGTATACCGCGGGGAAAGCGCGCCCACATCTGAATGGCTATACGGTAAACTTGATAAAACCTACGCAGTCAAAGCGCGTTGACGTTGCGTTAACTCAAAAAGTGCGTTCATTATTTGAACAGTTACGGCTACTAAGGACTTAAATTCGTTAGTTGTAACGCATATGATGTGGAAGTGCACTGAATCCTACGTCAATAGCGCTATATTATTTGTTAAGTTTTATAGTGTAGGGTGTGTAGACTTTTATTGTCTTTCGGTGGATACGTTCCGTGTTTTGGAGAAACGTTAAGCTTCTGGTTGAAATCGTTTGGTAACTTATTATGATATGAGGTGATGTATTATGGTGGTATGATATTAGTTGATTTTAAAATTTTTTCAGATAGACTCCCTCCGTCGTAATCCGGAATGAAGCAATACTTGTGTTCGGTTAGAGAGGTGTGGTTATCGCGTACACTTACAGCGAGGCGGCCATCTTAGTCCTCAGGAGGACTAACGCATCTACGTACGACCTTAGATAAGACTTGTCTTGTTTGAGGTAACATATGGGTGTCCATGGGCTGTAGTGACCAATTAAAATCAGGTGGCCTGCACGCTCCTTTGCCATTCTTCTCACATAAAAAAAAATTATATTTTATTATATTTACCAGTTCATCTCGGTTAGGCGAACGTCGTTTTACAATATAATGCACACTAAGCAGGTTAATATGTTGTTCTTGGAATATTGTTTTCCATGAAAACATAATTTAATGTAACAGTAATAAGAGTGAGGTGAATAACGACTTACTCGAAAGGGTCGACAGTCGACGTAAAGGGTCGTCGAAACGTTTTGCGGTAAAATGATTTTCTATCGTGCGGTGAGTTGCGGTGTGTTCTAATGTAGGGTCAACGATCTGAATCCATGTCTTCCACTGCTTGTGCCAGTTACCCCCGTTGCCGTCGCAAGTGTGGGTATTCGGTTTCTTGTTTGCCCTTTAAATTACGGTCACTTTTCGAACAATGGTATTCTAGGTGCTCTATGTTTCATGCTCTAGATTTCAGCAGGGGTTTCGGATCTTCACCACTAAGCAAGTGTCCGGTATATCGCCATGTTTACCAAATGTCTGGTGATAAAGGTTTTCTGGTATATGAATAGTTATTTGACAGTCGAAAATTAACATTGCCGTTATACATAGTTACAAATATCTGAATATACTTATAGAATACAAGAATTAATATGAGATCGAAAGGCCAGATCATCTCATAGCTCGATGAGCTTATCACCAAGCATCTGGTGGGGATGTGGTTCACGACTGGTTCGAGTTTGAGTCTCGTAGCTTGGCAACGGTCATGTAGGCTGGCGTAACATGTTGCTTGGATATTTTTTGTAGGCGCAATGCCATCTGTTGCGATGACGTGAATGGCGGCAGTTCACAAAGCGGGGTGTTTACGCGCCCGGTGCGTGCCGGGCGGCGCGCGGTGGCGCACGTGCTCGCAATTAGCGCCGTGGCCCACTATTGTTTACTACGACAGTACAGTGTTTTCAAAACATGAAATCGCGCTTCACGTTTCATTGTTTGTTGAACGATTTGCTCGCAGCAGATGTGCCCGTTTGTTCGATATTAATCAGTTGAAGGGGTCATCCGGAGATTAATATCTCAGACGCATATTAATTTCCAGATGACACCTTCAAAATTATGTATTTTATAAATTTCTTGTCCAAAAGTCGATCGGGTTATATTCTTTTTTACGTGAAAAGTAGCCAACGAGCGTGCAAGCCATCAATGTTAAATGGTCACTACAGCCCATGAACACTTACATCTGACCTCAAACAGTCCAATCTGAGGTATGTATATAATATTGTAACATATTTACTGCAAATACTGAGTATGAAAATGTCTCTTCGCTTAAAAGTGTACTCGGTACTTAAGAAATGTAATCATTTCGTAATACCAATAAAAATTATAATATCTAATAATTGAACGAAACAAAAAAGCTACAGCAACGCGTGGCCGGTTCGCTAGTATAACATTATACTAATCACATTTTTTGTGTATACATTTGCATCTTTAAGTATTTATAATACTTTACGAATATTTAAATTAATCTAAACAAAAAACACATTAACATCGTTCAGTTCTCGTTGGTTCGTTGTTTTGCATACTCTAATTTAGATTGACGTGCAGTATTCAAAGAAATATCTCAATAGACATCCTACAGAACCAGTTTGCATTTTCGTATAGTGACACGATGACTGTGTAATATATGACGCCTATAAAGTAGCATTATTATATATGTAGATTTTTTTATACATCCATAATAATTTAGGCCGTGGATAAATACAAATCTTTTTTACGTGGTCGCCGTTGTATGTTGTTAACGTTTAAAATAAGTATTTTTACATGTAATAAAAATATGTATTATGTTCAGGTTGATTACTCCTTATGTTTTGTTACATATTGATTGTGTCGATACTTTTACGTATCCTTTCGTATTGTTAAGTGTGTTGTAACATTTCTCTTTTTTTACAACGACGTTACCTTTGTATCCGTTATAGAAATCAAATGATGTTCGCCTTCGGCCTTATGTTAAGCGGTCACTGCAGCCTATGAAGACCCACATTTAACCTCAAACAAAACGGATTTTCTATTTGAGGTCGTACACAAATGCGTCACTGCTTCTGAGGACTCAGATGGTGTTGTAAGTGTGCCCAGCAACTGTACCTCTCCAACCAAAACAAAAACTGTTTTACGGTGGATTATCAGGGCGGCGGTGGTACTTCCCCGGATGAACTTTAGTTCTACCACCTCTCAAAAGATTGGATAGAGCGACGAGAGTGTGTGCGTGCGTTCCAATAACGGTCGCTGTCAGTGAAGACCGTTCAACATGAGGCGAGCTGTATGATTATTTGCTACTTTCGAGACTATACCGACCGGATAGAGCGATGAAAACGTGTCGTCGGTTTCTACCAGGTTATTACTTCCAAGCCTTAGAACTATACAGAATATAAAGTGACGGGAGTGTGTGTGTACGTTCCAGCAATCGTCGCTGTCGACGAAGGTGGCGCAGCGCATGTCCTTCGGGCTGCTGGGCGCGCGCGGCGCGGGCGCGGCGGCCCGCTGCGAGTTCGTGCGGATGAAGGGACCAGGCGGGAAGGGGCACGCGGAGGTATTGTGCACAGTACAATAAGAGACGATAGAAGCGCGAAGGAGGCGTGGCTCACGCGCCCTGTTGAGTTCAGCGTGTTGTGCCAGTGTTGGCATAACAGCAGATTATAACCAGTCACTCAGCTAATAACAGTGGTTTCAAATACTGCTGTGTTCTGGTTTGTGGGGCTTGATAAAGGATATACGCTTACACGAGGCGCTACAACTTAGTCCTTACGGTTGGAAACGTATATATCGGATGATACTAACTTACAAATGGAGCAAAATTATCTTTATCATCGCCGACAAGTGAGCAAAGATCATTCATAGTATTTAGTATTAAATTTGAATATTTTGTTGAATTCGTTATTTCATTTATATTTTCAGATGAAATGTTAGTTTATAGATATTAACTAACAGCAATACCTGTGATGTCATAAGACTAACGGTTCGTCGGTCAATCCACTGATCGTAAATGTCACTATAACATAGTTCTCACAGTTTGAAACTTATTTAATTTGTTAGATAGCTGTAACATAGTTCTCATAGTTTGTAGCTTATGACAAATTATAATGCTATATATCAAAACAACGTGAAAGTATGATAAAATATGATGCCGTGTATCCAAACAAGGTGAAAGTAATTCTTCCGTGCGTCGGCAGGTGGCGGTGTCACGGCCGCGCACGTCGGGCGTGCACACGCCCAGCTCGGAGCCGGGGCTGGCCGCCGCCGACCTGTGGGACAGCGACTGGGACGAGGACCCGGAGGAGATGTTCGTGTACCGCCACCAGGTTAGCCTCACATATCGCACCTTCTTGAAGTTATAATTTTTCTGCCGCGTTATGAAAAAATATGGTTGAATTTTCGCGATGTCATATCCGTTTATTTTTAATTTAAATGGAACTTATCATTCAAAGAGTATGATATGAGTCAAATATTTTTTTTTATTATGATTATTATTTTCTTTACGGTCTCGTTTGCTACTCTTCAAAGGTAACAAAAATAAATTATTTACTTGGTTCTCTCCGTGAATGCTATTAGAAGATCGGCGAAAGATGAGAGAAAAAGGATGAATCAAAATAATAATAACAACCTACACAGATAAAAATGCTATCCCGCTCCCCCGCTCTCGCCCCTTCATGTAATGTACCTTCACATTATCCCTTTCGGGCGTGTGTCTGTAAAGACACTAAGTCCACAATGTTTTGTAGGAAATCATTATCATTTTGCCCTCGCACTGCTGGACATGGGTCCTCTTTTCGAAATGAGAAGGTTTCGCTCATGTTCACAACGTTGGCCATGTGCGATATTATGTTAGTATCAATTAATAGTGATACGGTAAATCGTCGTCCATAGCGGCCGGTTGACTACAACTAGCGCCCTCTCTCGGCGCAGTTATTTATTTTGCGTACCCACTAGAGTACGCTTTAGCAGCATCAGTAGGAGCACTTAATTAAAATAACTATAAGTAAAATATTTATTTCAAATCTATTGACGTTGCTGAAAACATTGGATTCAAAGCGATAAAATAAAATGTTAATTTTAAACCGAACTGTAGGGATAGGAGGTCTATTAAATTTTTATTGTTTTAGCTGTTTTGTGCATGTGGGGCGGAGGGCGGCGCATACTGTACGTTTTAAAATATATACCTTCAAACATATTCGTCGTGGAGTTCGGAAAAGTAACGCATACAATTATACCCAATAGTTTTTTTTTTAATAATAAAAAGTAAGTTTGAAGAGTAGCAAACGAGCGTGCAGGCCATCTCATGTTAAGTGGTAACTGCAGCACATATGTAACTTCAACTAGACTGACTTTCTAATGGTGGTTGTAACTAACAGTAACACTGAAGTTATTATTACTGAATACCAAACACTTCTACATGCGCAAAATAATCATACCCTTAAACATATAAACGGCTGTGACTCGATTTTCAATTACTGTAGCTTTTTACAAATGTATCTTGTGTTTTTTTTGGGTTGTAAAAATATTTAATATTTTACCATAAAAATATATATATTGCGACTTGTCCGCAGCGGCGGCTGAGCGACCCGAGCGCGAACATCGCGACGTTCGTGCGCGGCGGCTGGCGCGCGCGCGACCGCGGCGACACCAGCCGCTCCGAGAACGAGGGGCTCGACGCGCTGCTGGACGGCGTGGCCGAGGTGGAGGCGGGCGACCTGCGCGACGGTGGGTGCACCCTCGCCACATGACGGCACTGCGCTTTTGTTGACTCACGACCGATGCTAGATTATTTATTTATTGGCGAAAATACTCTAAATTATGTTAGGGGTCGTCCATTAATCACGTGAGGCTTGTAAAAGGGGCGGGGGCTTGGAAATAAGACGAAATGTTACAAGGAGGGCGGGGAACGTTTAGTTAGATATCACGTGTATTTATTTTTTCGTTGGACGCGTGGTTTTTGAGTCGAGAAACGACGCGTGACCTTGACTCGCGACCATGCCAGGCGACGATGCCAGTCAGAGACAACTTGCAGCCTAATGTCGTCCTGCACATAGTTATCACGGTGCTGAGTTTTCCAGAATTAAATTTGATTGTACCTGTATTTAAAGGTAATATTCTGATATTTTTTAAGATACTTTGTACCAAAAAATATATCTGATTTTAGAGAGGGGCGGGGGCAGTCTAAAACTATACAACGTATCATCAGGGGGAGGGGAGTGGTGGTTAAACCAATTGCTAAAACATCACGTACCTAATGAACGACCCCTTAGCTGCGATTGTACAATATTTAGGGACCACGCGGAAGGAAGTTATTTCGTTATTTTAGTATCGAAGAACACAAAATTGCAGCAATAACATAACAACAAAAACATTTCGTTGAAGCCGGCTTTTGTTTAGCAAAATACAATGTGGCGCCTCTGGCGAGGCAAAAGTGTAGTAAATATCCTGTTTACCCCAATAAGATTCTTGGTAGGATAAACTAGCGCCAGTCCGGTCACAACGGTTGTCGTGGCTTTGCATTGGATTTGTTTAGGAGGTGTAATATCAGCAAACAAATATATTAGAAGTTTATACGGTTACTATTTGTCGAATTGAAATAATTGACATGAAAATTAGTTCCACTGGACATGATATTTTATTTAAACAATAATAAAATCTTTTAGTCTTATTAAAATCGCGGCGGTTCGGTCCCTTTTATGAATTCGCCATTTAGAGTTTTAACTTTTAAACTATATCAATTTAAGCCATCGTTACTCGTGTATTCAGATTGTTCAAAGTTATCTTATTCATTTCTAATTCATAATGATTTATTTATTACAATTAAAGATAATCATCTTTATTTAGATTACATATATATTAGATTAGATATAGACCGCGGTATAAGATAAAACATGAGAAATTTCAAGCACATGACGTCTATATAATGACATCATGTAAATATTGTAGAAAAAATATCCGGCTCTTATTTTGCTGTTGTCATGCTTTTCCTACATATCTATGATAGATTTTCCCCCGATATATCTTATCAGCAATTACATTAACACAATAACTTTCGTACACTATATATTTAAAATGATTCCCAACAGTTTCCGTAGGTGATACATTAAGATATTTATGCTCATAAAAAACCGTAATAACTTTTATTTTCTTTTTATTGATCTGAATCTGTACAGCAAGTGTTATTTGTTTTTCTATATCATTGGCGAGTCATTTACCATGTCGTCTGTCCATATAAATACAAAACAATCGTCACGTCATTAGTTCATTGGCTTCAAAATTTTTAAAACATATTTTATTTATTTTAAAATTTTGTAGTATATTCAAGTTTCATATCGTACGCTTATACACGTGTAGCATCGAGCCTCACGCCATCCGCCAATACCGCTCGCTTCGCGTCAGTCGATGTTGTCGCTTCACGTATAGCCCCGTACGTTGTGCGGGCTGCATCCGCCCCCGGGCGCGCGCGGAGGAAGCCAGCCGGACGAGTGTCGACCTTGTATACGCCCGATAACACGTAGAGTAGCTAGCGCGACTTGCGCGTCGTTAGACCCGCACGCCGTCGCCGATACGTTACATGTTTGAACGTTACACGATTCCGTCTCGCACTGAAATGTAACTTAAGTGCGGATGTGTATAAAGATACGTGATTCTCATTTTAAAAGAATCTCGATATAGATTCTATTCGATTAGATCAATCGACGGAGGTAAAATACAATTACTCGTTCGATGTGAAAATACGCACCACATGCATCGATTCTTACGAGTGGCAGTGGTTATAGACTTTTACATGTTCGTATCTAACGGTTCGTAGCGAGTATCGGGAGTGCCAGAGATTCACTCCGCGCACGAAATCCGAGAAATCAGATACGGCGCTCGCGCCGCTCGAGCCGCGAACTAGAATATCGGTGCGGGTCGGTCACTAACGGGTGGTTGCGTCCGTAGGGCGGCGCGGCTCGGTGGCTTCCTCCGCGCGCTGGCGCTGCTGCGCGGCGCGGGCGGGCGCGCGCGACATGCGCGACGTGTAACGGCGCGCGCCCGTCGCGC
>DWKL01004942.1:0-10238 GCA_018249415.1 Phareas burnsi
TGTAAATGGATGCGTCACTACTCCTGAGGACTAAGATGGTCGCCTCGCTATATGTGTGCCTGGCAACCGCACCTCTCAAACCGAAACACAACTGTTTCACGGCGGATTATGAGGGCGGCGGTGGTACTTCCCCAGACGATCGGTTGCTCTACCACCTACCTAAATATATGTAATGCATTTGGTCTTACTTAGGTTAAGAAAAGGATATAGACTTACGCATTAAATCACACAGGGTTGTTCAGGCTTAATATTGCAGAAAGATATCTTTATACAGTAGTGATATGAGTTTTGCTGCAATTTTGAAAAGAATAAGAACAGCTTCCTTACTCATAAAGGTTAATCAAGCGCTGATTAGTTAAACAATGTTATATCTTTCTCTATCAATGCCATTTATGAGGTTGCTAGAAAGAAATAAACTATTGTCCTAGAATAAGATTGCACGTCACTTTTTATGCTTAACGTATACTTTTTCACATGTATCATATCTTAAAATAAAAATAAGGTTGGTAATAAAATATGTAATATCACTTCAACAGCGCATATTACTGTTGCAATATTAATGATATGATGATACATATCTTGATAAAAAATATTTCTGCAACACAAGCGTGCTCTCGAAGACAATAACAATGTAAATTGGTGCATGCCACTGATAACATCGTCAATCCATTTAATTATTCAAATACGAACGATTAATGACTTATGTTTTGCAACACTATATAATTGTTATCCTTATATAATTGTTATAATTAAATTTATAAGGAATCTTGACATAATTTCATTTTTTTGTGTACGTTTCAAGGATTTTAATGAATGTCATTATGGTCCCACTGCCAGGCACAGGTGTCTTCTCAAAATGGGGTGGCTATTAGAATCCCGGGGAGGTACCTCTGAAGTTTTGAAGTTATATGCGTACTAGAAATTTATTATCACCTACATACCTGAAAGTTCTCCATGAGGTTCCCAAAGGTGTGTAAGTCTACCAGTCCGCACTTAGTTAGGGTGGTAGACCAAATCTTTCTCATTCTGAGAAGAGACCCGTGCCCAGCATTGGGATAGTAATGGTTGATGATAAATTGTGGCCCATTCCAGGTGGAGCCAAATCTCGGATCTTTGTAACAATTCCTCGTTTTGACGAGGGTCGGCCTGTTACTTTGGGCACTGTGGAAGAAGATGGAAGGATAGCTGGCTACCCGGACTACTCGTGGCATGACAACCAAGGAAGCAACTGTCCAGGAATGACTTCGGTGTTCAGAACCGCTGTAAGTACATAGAATAGGTGGTAGAACTATAGTTCGTTCGAGGAAGTACCACCGCCGCTCAGACGTCAATCGTTAAAGCAACTTTGAAGTGGGCTTCAGGTTCCTCCCAGTTGTTGGGAGAGACCCGTGCCCAACACTGACATAAACGAGCGCTGCAGAGATATTGTCGTATAGAAATGAAAAAGAGTGGAAGACAACAGGAATAGACCAACATAACCTAACTGACATAACACAACCGATGTACGATATTTATATCCACACAGATTACAAAAATAAGTGCAAGCTTTTCCACACTTACTTTTTGAGATCAAATGAGAATTTACGGCACATTGATGCTCTTCTTTCGGCCTAGTAGACTAATTTTAATATTTATTTTACCTTTGAATTCTAAAAACCACATCGTAATTCGATTGCAGATAGACAAATGCAATCGGTTGTGGGTGATGGACGCAGGCAAGATAGGCGAACGGCAATTGTGTCCGCCCCAGTTGCTGGCTTTCGACCTCAATACTGACCAGCTGGTTTACAGGCACATAGTCAACGAGAGCGGCTACATACCCACTTCGCTGTTCATTACACCGGTAAGGATTTCTTTTATAACATAGAAGTAAGAAACGAGTATGTAATTCCCTTGAAGGTAAATGGTCGCTGCCGCCAATGGGCACTTATAATTAACCCCAAATAGATCAGGCCTAGGTCAGATAGGCATGAGGTAGGTCGTTGCGTCTGAGAATTAAATTGGAAACGGAGGCACCCTTATCCTTTTACATTCTTCGAACCAGAATACAGCAATGTTTGACGCTGCGTCTTATAATGCAGAAATAGATTTGGCGGTGACGCATCTGAGATGGAACCACGAAAGATTATAGTTAATTTAAATAAGAAATGTATTAAAAAAAAATCTAAAAGAGTGCATTTTCTCTTAAAATTTAACAGATATATCAGGCATTTTTGTTCACATAACACAGCAGTGAAATTAAATACAATCGATTGAACTGGACATTTTGGAATTGGACATATTGCATATAAATCATTTTGGACATTTTAAAATCGGGCATATAAATCACAAAATTAAATACAATAATCATATTGTAATCAACATTTTTAAGCTATTTAAAATTTTAACTTAACCATCTTAACTTTAAAACAGGAAGAGGTTTTCCATCTGGCAATTTTTTTTGTAACATTAACATAATTGTTTACTCGACAATGCTTCAACTTACGGGGATGATATTACTAGTATTGTATGGGGCTAGGTTTCCACTTGATTGTATATAATGGAATTGAAAATGTTTTCAATAGTTTTTCTGAAATTCTGAAAAAACCTGATTTCATATATAATCTTAGATACCACATCATCATTGTTGAATAGCAGCAAAATAGTAGTAGTGGTTAAGATTCGGCCTTTCACGCTGAGTGTCCGGAGTTCGAATCCCGCAAGCACCTTTGATGTTTTAAAGTTATGAGCATAATGAAAATTAATTGTCACTTGCTTTAACAGTGAAGGAAAACAATAAATCTGTTTACCTGGGAGTTCTCTGAAAGTTCTCGAAAGTGTGTGATGTCTATCAATCCGCACTTGGCCAGCATGGTAGACTATGACCTAACCCTTCTCATTCTGAGGAGAGACCCCTACTCCGCACTGGGACATTAATGGGGTGATGATGATGATGATGATGATCATCAAATACTTTGGCTGCTATTTAATGATCTTTTTAAAGGTACTGGACGTCCGCGGTTTCGAAGACAACGATTGCTCAGACACCTACGTGTACGTGGCAGACGTGTCAGGCTTCGGGATGCTGGTGGTCGACGTCTCCACTGACCGTTCGTGGCGGGTCACCCACAGACTGATGTACCCGTTCCCGTCACGTGGAACTTTCACCATCGACGGTGAGTTCTACCTATGATGAGGATTGATTTTCTATTACACTAAGATAGTAGAACCATTCGTGTTACGATTCCGGAGGCACCACCACCGTTTTGATAGGTGTTAGAACTATAGCTATATGATGAGGACCGTCATCCGCCGTTAAACAATTCTTGTATTTCGGTTGGGGAGGAGTGGTTGTCAGCCGCACCTACAGAGAGATGACCATTTTAGGCTTCATGAATAACCGGAAGACGAGGAGTACTAATCTGACACGCACGGGTTTGATTCCCAGTTAGGCAGACGTCTAAATTAATTTATATATATGTTTTGGGTCTCTGTATGTGTGTATTTGTCTTTATGTAAATAAATGGTACCAAGGACATAAGCAATTCTTGTGTAGGGTTATGAGTGTGGAAAACTTTTTACATTTATACAAATGAATAAAATTGACGTATCGTATGTGATTTGTATAGAATTATTTTTTTATGCTTTTTTATTTTCACGACGAAATAAGAAAAAACAAAACTTGTTTTGAAACTGGTTGAATCACGCAAACATAAAGAGATTTAAAGCAGAAGATATTTACTGCACACTTTATTTCATATTATCAAAAACCACTGGATCAATTTTAATGATAATGACTCATAGTAAGAGCTAGATTATTAATTTGTCCTCAAAACTATAAGTGTTAGATTAAAAATTCAGTTTCAAACATGATCGAAGAGCTAATTCATATATTTTACAGGTGAAAGCTTCGATTTGATGGATGGAGTACTCGGGATGGCGCTTTCGCCTTATAGACCTGGCCGCGAACGTTTCCTTTACTTCCACGCTTTGGCATCTACCACCGAGAATGTAGTACGCACAAGTGTCCTTAGAAACGACTCCTTCCTACAAGACAGCAATGCCAACCCGGAGTCAATTAATGTAAGTATAATTCGCACTAAACTTTATAGCCGCCCTACACATGGACTCAAGCATTAGCGTGACTTTTAACTTGTCCCAGTAAAGAATATAATCGAAATGGCTTTTGTATTTGTATCTTAGTCTCACATTAAACAGGACGAGCGAAAGGCGAACAGATATACCGATTACATTCTCTATTGAGATATACACTGTCCATATACCCCGTACAACCATTCTCCGCTCGCTGACATCTAAAATATGCTTACAATGTAGCCAAACACGCTATTCTCTGAACGGCCGTAAAGTTTGGCGCGGACTGTAAGATAATCTATATTTAGAGTCGGAAATTGGGAGCACTACGTCATTTACACGAGTGATAGCCTAGTGGTTAATATTCCGTCCTCTCACACTGTAGTACAAATTAATTATCACTTGCTTTAACGGTGAAAGAAAACATAGTGAGGAAACCTACACATCTGAGAGTTGACAGAGGTGAAGTTCTCGAAGGTGTGTGAAGTCTACCAATCCACACTTGGCCATGGCCTAACCCTTATTCTGAGAGGAGATCCATTCCCGGTGGTGGGACATTAATGGGTTAATAATGGCTTGCTCACATAGCCGTTTGCATTGTTGTATGCTGTTTGAAAAACAGGTATCGTAAATATTGCATCTCAAATAAATGAGTATTTAATAGTAGTCAAGTACTTGGTACATATTGTTATATTTTAAGATGAACACTTAGGACAAAATTCGACACTAGAACGAAATCTGACGACGGAATCTCCGTAAAGGTGTTATTGAATATTGAAACTTATTATACACCCTAACTCCAATGTTACCTATTGGAAGTAAACCACAGTAGAAGCCTGTTCTTATGCTGATTGCTTCTGGGTACTTTTTGTAGTATATTTTTTATCCAACCAACAATCGTGTAGTTAAAAGAGAGCAGGTGGACTGGATTAAAATTTGCCGTATTAATTCTTCCACTTACATATAAAAACGTGTTTTTCTTTGTAGTTTTGATTTGTTTCTATTTTTATCCATGTGGATATCCGCTGATTCTTTATTTTTAAAGTATTTTAATTAAATATATTTTACTTTTAGGTCTTCCCCGAAGAACGTCCCAATCAGTCAGCGGCGGAGGTTATTGACCATAAAGGAATCATGTACTTTGGACTCATGGATCCACCTTCAGTAGTCTGTTGGAACACTGCTACGGAGTTTTCGCCACGAAATTTCCACCAAGTCGCTGTTGATCAAGAACGTTTGCAATTTGCCAGTGGAATGAAAATAATAAATAACCTCAAAGGCCAGCAAGAGCTTTGGGTCCTTACATCTAGTTTCCAAAAAGTTATGGCCGGGACTCTCAGTTCGGATCGCATAAACTTCAGAATTCATGCAGAAAAAATCCCAATCGTATTAGAAAACTCCCCTTGTCTGAGTCCCCCAAAGGACCAGAGCCATGGCTACCATGCGAATCTCATAACAAAAACAGAATCAAAACATACATGGAGATATGGCTCTGCATCGTATCTTTAGAGATAAGAGAAATCTCTGATTACTTCATCAGAAGTTTCATGTGGTTCGATTGGCCATACCTAATTCATTAGGATCAAAATAAAAAAAAAATGCATTCATACGATTTTATTTTCAAATAAAAGGTAATTATGACTGTAACAATATATTAAATAAGTATGTAATTTATTGTATTATATAGTAAACATTATATGACACAAAGAACTTGTTTTTATTGCAAATTTTACGATTGATTTAAACAGACTGCTTCAATATATCAGTGTACATTTGTATCTTCCTCGCGATACTCATGTCTATATGTTTATCTTCGATACCAACGATCATCCCTCCTATTATAGAAGGATCCACTTTTTCTGTGAGTTGAATATTTTTTCCTTCTTTGACGAATTTTTTTAAAGCCTCCATTAGGGATTTTCGTGTGCCATCATCGAGAGGCTTGGCAGTGATCACTTCACACAAGGCTTCGTTCCTGTGTGCCACCATCACAGCTAAAAACATTGTAATCATTCGTCTTAATAACTTTAATCTTCCGTTTTCAGCGACGAGTGATAAAAAATTTACTGCAGATGGAGGCATGCCTAGAAATAAATATAATTAATTATAATTACCATACTTTATTCATTATATAAAAGTAGCGAAGATATGTATAACTGACCTGATTCTTCTGAATCTTCAAATATTTACTATACAAGAAGCCAGTTCTATTTGAGAGTTGATAAAAGTATTTCTCTTTTTAAAAGTCTCAGATAACTAAGTTGAAATCTAATCCCTTTATCCATATATACTGTAACATATGAACGTCATCAACGTACTCGTCAGATCAAAATATATAGGACAAGCACTGCTGGACTTACAAATCAAAAAAGATGGTGCTTTTGGATGGTGATGACAGCCCTCCTATTTTCTTCTATCAGAAAATAGGAAAGCAAAATAAAGTAAACGCTTAAAACACTGTCATGCTTTTCTGAAAAAAATATACAGGGAAAAAGAAGTGGGACCACAATATCCACTCGGTATTTTTGCGTATCGGGCAATCCCCGTTCAGAGGTTACAATATAGCTTCTGCTTCCTTCCCTTATATGATAAGGGGTTTGAAAGAAATAATTATGGCAAAATATTGCATATTGAACCTGAGACAAAATATTTAATCTTTTTATGATATATAACCTGCTTGTTCTGCAATTTCTTTCATGACTTTCGCTTTAGCTGCAGATGACAGCATGCTGGTCTCGATAAAGTCGACGACTTTGGGCTTGAGGAGTTCCTTGTGCAAATCACGGAAATGTTTTTCAACTTGCTCAATTTGTTTCATTTGTAAAGCTGCACTGTACAGTGCTGCCACGTAACGTCCTTCGACACCTATTTAATATACGATTGAAGAGTTACTTCTAGTATTAAAAGACAATGTCGTATATCTATTATATACCTACTTAGTTCATGTAGAGTAACGTAAAGTAGCAAACGAGCATGCAGGCCACCTGAAGTTAAGTGGTTACCGCAGCCCATGGACACCCCCAACCCCAAACAAAACCGAAGTTCCATTTGAGGTTGTATATGGATGCGTCACTATTACTAAGGACTCTGATGGTCGCCTCGCTATATGTGGACCTGGCAACCGCACCTCTCCAACCGAAACAACAATTGCTTCACGGCGGATTATGAGGGCGGCGGTGGTACTTCCCCAGATGAACGATTGTTCTACCAACTATCAAACTTTCAATACTTTCTGACGCTATAGATTAATTAGGTGTTATACTACCCGTTGATAGTGTTTAAGTGATTATGATTCCATATTCTCATATTAAAAAAGTAAATAAGAAAGCTAAATCGTGACGAAAATAATTGAACATTATTTATACTAACCAAATATTGGTATTGGTGGTTTTGTAGACGCACTTTCGAATGAACACATTTTTCTCAAAAACATTCGAAACATGTCCACTACAAAATTAAATTGTCTCTGAAATGTTTGCTCAAAAAACGTTTTTCGGGAATCAAGGATTATTTCTGTGATTATTCTCTACTTGACAAAAATTGACGTGAGGAATTAAAAACATAGATTTGACATCACAAAATACCTTTTTACACAGTAGTGTGTCGTATAAAAACTTTTTATAAGCGCTTATCTTATCGGATTGCATATACACTGGTCGCGTTAACATAATACTTTAGATGGAATGAACCTATGGAAATATCAACCATAAATAAAAATGGCCGAAAAATCGCTGAAAAAATATAAAAAATAAATATACAGACAAATTGATAACCAGTCTCTTTTGGAAGTCAGATAAAAGAACATGCAATAAAATATATTTACAATAGGATGACAAGAGGAATCCCTTGTTAAAGAAATAATAACCTAAAGTTCTTTATACTCTCGTGACCGTTTTAGATTGCATTTACACCTCCAGAGCATTATGTAAAATACCCATTGTTTAGACTAGTTTAGTTTGACGCTTAGACAAACTTTTTATATCCGATTTTAAGCTAACATTATCGCGGAAATTATACATTATAACGTAACGGGTACTCATGATATGTGGTTTTTTAATTGCCTATATTACGACCCAGTTGCACGGATCGTGGTCACGGCGAAACTGCGGTAGCGGGGAGAAACTATTGACAGGCACTAGTTGTAAATTAATCTATCTACCTTATGTCTAGTTCGTTTTTTTTTGTTTACCATATCACGACACACCACACTTACTGTATTTTTACGCAATTAACTTTGCACTATTTGAGGTTTATTACGTAAACCGCAAATAGTGCTAACCACTTTTTATATCCTACTACTAGGCATGAGTTTCTTCGTACAACATGCGGGAGGTCTGAGGCATACTCCACCATGCTACTTAAATGCGGATTGATGGAGATATGGGTCCCTGGCCAAGCCATGTCGGGTGTTTTCAAACCCCCCATAGGGGCTCCAACAAGGTTTAATGATTGTTATCCCATGATGAAAATCTGGATCGACAGTTTAACGGGACACGGAAATTTAGCCACTAGCGGTCACCTATCCAACTTGCGACCGTGTCCGGCGTTGATTAACACTGTAGATCGGTTACGATCTAGACAAGCAGCGGGGCTATGTCCACTTCAATTATAATTGTGTATAAATATAATATAAATAAATACCAAATAGTGATGATCTTCAAGTGAAAATGGAACAGATGTTTTACATAATGTCAATTTATTTAAATTATATTAAATAGTCACAATTAAGAAAATCAAATCAAAACGTCGTATTGGAATGCTTGATCTGTTTCTAATAAGGCTCGAAGGTACATTACCAGGGAACCTAGTGCCATCGCCGATGTCAGAGAATTACAGGTCCCCCCCTCCGAGGTTGCTGCTTTTTTAATTCTATATTCCTCCTGTGGACAAAGCTTCGTGTGAGCTTCAGTATTTTAAGTTTACAAAATAAAGGTGAAAAATTGGTAGAATCTTTCGTGGCTAGACTTCAGACCCTTCAACCCACTATTTCGAATGTCCTTATCACAGGAGCAGACACACACGAGCTATTTCAAGATTGTTTCTTGGATTAACTTGGGGGCGCCAATACCACTATTCCTGTCTTATAACAGCCGTGGTAAACACTGTTTTATTTTGAATCTTATGGTAAGGAACAGACACTTACACGAACTATTCCAAGAATGTTTCTTGGTTCAACTTTGGAGGCACCAACCCTTTGTGTCTGCCTTGTACACACTTGTGCCTTGTGCCTTACACTGTATTCTATTGTGTGTTGGGTTGGTTGGTTGGGTTGATTACAGATATCCATTGGCGGTAGTGACAACTTACCGTCAATTTGACTGCATGCTCGTTTGCTACTCTAATTCTATAAAAAAGACGTGAAACTTCTCGCGTCTTGAATTCTTCTTGAGACTATTGGAGAATGGAATGCCTTGTTTGTAATTTGGAGCTATTGGAATGTGTCACGTTCTACAAACTTCTAACAAACTGTAACTTTAACAACTTCCAACACACTGTTACATTGTTTGTTCGCGGAGTTAATTAACGTTCTCTTTAACTGCATGTAATTAATATACTTTAGTCCTCAGTGATAGCCTAACGGTAAGATTCTGGCCTCTCACGCTGGGAATCCGTGGTCCGAAGCCTATGACTAAGGAGTGGTGGTCTATGGCCTAACTCTTTTTAATCTGAGAGGAGGCTTGTGGCCAGTAGTGGGACTGTAATGGGTTAATGATGAATATGTGTCATTGTTAGATTATGTTGAATGGGTGTTTAAAACTAGAAAGACGTAAAAGTATTTTACTTTCATAGACGGTAAGTGAACAAATAACCTCATCATTTTATTTCACATCTGACATGAGCATTTGAGTAAAAAGGTTGTATAAACATTAAAACTGACTGGAACATGTAGTACAAAAACAAATAGTTTCGAAATTATCAAACGCTAAACATCAAAAATACGTTAAATTACCTATTGTTCTAGTGTCAATAGGTGATAGAACTATATATCGTGCGGGACGGCAGCACTGTCGTACTTTCGATCCGCTATGAAACAGTTCTAATGTTTCAGGTGGAGTGGTGGTCGGATACACTTACAAGCCAGGCGACCATATTAGTCCCCAGGAGTAGTGACCCATCTGTTAGATGCGGGTGTCCATGGGTTGCAGTGATCACTTAACATTAGGTGG
>DWKL01004943.1:0-10238 GCA_018249415.1 Phareas burnsi
GCTTGAATATTTGCAACAACTCCTGAAATCAAAGTTTACCTCAAATTGAAAAATTATTATTGCATTTGTACCGCAAGAATAATAACGAATGACTATTATTTAAATTATTCAAATAAATTTTACATAACGCTTGTAGTGGTATAATTTATAACAGAGTTTAGTCTCCAAAGTGACAAATAAATAAATGATTACTTTAATGTGTTTTGACAGTAAATTAATGGTATGTATACTTAACGATTAATTTATTTAAGAAGTTTCTAAACTAAAAGTTGTCAAGAAATTAATTTGCCGTGTGTATTTTTGCATAATTATATTTATGAGAACAAGTGAGTATTGGTTATATTCATGGACTAAACAGAGGTCATGAGGTCAGAGGTCATGATGCCATGTTGGCTTCAACCCTTTTTATATCCTACTGCTGGGCAAGAGTCTCTGCCCCGCAACTGGTGTAGAAAGTGGCCAACCCTTGTCGAATGTTTCCAAAACACCCACAAGGCTTTCAACAAGGTTTAACGACTGTTATCACTGGTAACAACCGGAACCGACAGCTTTACGTGCCTTCCGAGGCACGGAAGCGCGCATAAAATTTAGCCACTAGCGGTCACCCGTCCAACTGCCGACATTGCTTAACTTCGTTGATCGGTTAGGATCTACACAAGCCGCGAAACTTTGTGACACCATGTATTACTCATCTTTTAATCCGGGTCGTATACACTTCTTTGAGAATATGCCGGGACAAAGGGAGTTCTAAAGAGACCCGAACAATCCCCCCTCTCACATCCCTCACCAAACTGTGCAGAGCCGTAAGTTATGGTAGGAATGTAGAACGTCCTTAGTTTGGTTCGTACTAATTTACACTACTTCAAAAAAATAATTAAAAAAAAAAAATAGTTTGTACGTAGATTTGTTATTACTCCTGACGCCCACATTATCCGCCGTGAATCAATTCTTGTATTTCGGATGGAGATTTAATTGTCGGGTACACTTATAAACCATCTCCGTCCTTAAAACTAGTGGCGCAATTGCGTACAACTTCAGATAGAAGTTCAGTCCCATCTGGGGTTATACGTAGATGTCCATGAGCTGTAGTGACCACTCAATATCGGGTATCCTGCACTTCTTTAAGAAAAAATTGTAAAACTCCACAGTACAGTTATTTGAATGTTTGCAAAATTAGTTTCTAAACGTACATCCTTAGTTTCCAAGACCCGTACAGACAGAAAAAAACGAATTCGCTTTTTTTTGTATTATACAACTAAATGCATGTGATATTTTCAAATAGAATTATATTTATAACAGAAAAATACCATTAACTTTTTAGTTGTTTTCATTTAAATTGAAATAGAGAGAGGTTATGTTGTTTATGTTTCATGTGAAAATTTAATTTAATGTCGCTTTAATATTCGATTTGTGGTTAACGTAAACAAAATGTAAGGTTTTATCTCTGTAACTAATTTGTTATTGATAAAAACCGTGTGTGGACGTACGCACTTAGGAAGTTATACTTTTTTAACTGTTGTTTTTTTTTTAATAAATTTTAAATTGAGTTTAACGATAGAGTACATCAAATACTATGAATAATAACTTAAAATAACTACATATACATTATACCTTCTACAAATAACATTTAAATTGAATAAATATTATGTACATGTCCATTGCGAACTAATTTGATAACTTCAGACTGTATAGAAAATAATAGTCATAATAAAATAATTCTCACCGGAGACTAACTTCATCCTGTGTTACAACTACGCGCGCAACTTTTGTTTGATTCGGAACGCAGATTTCGGAATCATAACGCGCCAAAAGAAGTATAACTTAAAAAATGTTCTTCTTTCAGAGCAACTCAATTTAGTTTTCATTTCGCCCTTCGCACAAACCTTATTATAAAACACAGTATAAATATTTCTACATATATTTAAGCTTGACTTTTCCTTCAATTTGAAAACATGAAAGTAATATGAAAACGTTACCTTGGACAATTCCATTTTCAAAACCCGCTCATAAACTTCTTTCGCACTTCATTCGCCAGAACACCAAATATTTACAAAACTATATACACATGTACCTATTTGTTTTGTACAACTATCTATGTACCATCCACAAGCGTAAGTTCAGAGCGGTTCTGAAACACTGTTTGCAGTTAAGCAAAGTGAAGGAATGATAATTACTATTTAATGTGATAAGACGAGATAAAAATAACCTCTGTTTCGTAACAGAAGGCTCAGTTGTCCCGTAACGTTTTGAGTGGAATGAACATAATGAAGATGCTCTTAAAATTCCTTTGCCAATAAGAGTTACTACTCATTGCTTATCGTATTTATTTAACGAAACTTTTAACTTTTATCATTTGAGTGCGGTGAATAACTAATATTGTTTCCAAGAACTCTAGCGTTTTTCATATTTTACGGCAAGTACTCATGTTGCGACGATATAAGATACATTAAATGCATTTAAAAAAAATACATTATAATTCAAAAGTATGTAACAAAAGGAGCCTTGGACGACCTGTGTTGCTAAGCGGTAACCATACCGGTCTGACACGCAGAAGATTCGGGGTTCAATTCCTGACCAAGTCATCTAAAGGATGTATTTACATTTGTTTTGGGTTTGGGTGCTTGTGTCCTCATCTTTGTATGTTCATTTAGATGTCTGCCTCACCGGGAAACAAACAGGATTCCTCTGCGTATCAGACCGGTGTGATAACCGCATCGCCACCCGTATCGTCAAACAAAAGTAGCAAGGAGCATGTAGTTCATGGATCGTGAGATGTTCCTGCCGCCCATAGATAATGGCAATCAACATCAAATAGTATTAAATCCTACTTAAGGTCGGCCATAGAT
This sequence comes from Phareas burnsi, assembly GCA_018249415.1. Taxonomy (NCBI): domain Eukaryota; kingdom Metazoa; phylum Arthropoda; class Insecta; order Lepidoptera; family Hesperiidae; genus Phareas; species Phareas burnsi. Next base: position 2,847 of record DWKL01004943.1, read on the forward strand.
GCGTGACTACGATCGCTAGGTGGTAGAACATCACTTCGTCCAGGAAAGTACCGCCTCTCTCACAATCCGCCGTGAAGCAATTCTTGTGTTTCGGTTGGAGAGATGCAGTTGCCGTGCACACAGCGAGGCGATGTTAGTCCTCAGGAGTCGTGACGCATCTACGTACTCCCTCAAATAAGAGTGCAATCCTATTTGAGGTTAGATGTGGATGTCATGGGCTGCAGTGTCCACTTAACTTCAGGTGGCCTGAACGCTCGTTTGCTACTCTTATCACATAAAGAAAAAAAACTATCCTTGAGGACTAAGTTAATACGCCTCGAACCGTTCTTCGTACCTCGTATCTTCCTTACCACACTTCAAACCATAACTCAGCAGCGTTGAATACCGCTGTTATAAAGTAGAAACAGGTGTGGCGGTGAGCATCCGGACTCGGACCACGAAGCGGTCTACCACTCTAAAATTATTTTATTATTTTTCGATAAATGTTATTTGTGTCTTAATTAAAATACTAAGTGACATGCCGAAAACAAACTGCATTTCAAACTGGTGTGACATTCTGCCAGTCAATTTAAATGTAATGCATGATTGACTAATTAATAGAATCGACATGGTTATTACATAAAGTTTGCAACGAATACTAATCAAATCAATTAGTAATTGACATCGAATTATGCTTAGATCTGAATTAATATTTTTTGTTGCTTACATTACTGGAAGCCTGCTGTCTGCATTTAAGTAACTGGTAATAATTTTAAATACTGACGACACATTTTTTATTGTTATCAACATGTTATAATGATATATATTAAAAATGATGGCATATTTATAAAAATGATGGCTGTTATTAGAAGTTGGATGGTTGATCGCCAGTGGTTATTTTTCATGTACTATTCCGTGCTTCGGACGCCATATTAAAATGTTGGTCCTGGTTGTAATCACTGGGAAGCATTCATTAAACTTGTTAGAGATCTGATAGGCAGTTTGATAACATCCAACACGGCTTGCCCAATTATCCTTATCTTCCACCACCAATTCCGTTGGAGCAGCTCCAACCGAAACGCAAGTATTACTTCACGGTGGATTATGAATTTGGCAGCGATATCTCCCCGGCCGAACTGTTCATCTATCAATTCTAAGAAAACTAGCGAAGAAAAATTACACTTGCATTGCATAGTTTGTTTACACAGAGCATCTCTTTATACAGCCAAGAATATGCATGTTTTCATTGTATCTGCGTTTGCGTTGCAATCACATTACAGTGCTTTGCTCACTCCCCTATCTCCTTTTGGTATGTCTTTTATAAAGATCACTCATTCGCCCATACACATGAGCTCATTAGACTTCATACTGCTATTGTATTACGTTTAATCTCATGAGTGCACGTGCCTACTTTTATTAACGTGATATTTATATGGATAATAATTATCAAGTAAAAATTTTGTTATCACGAATTTGTAATTTATATGCACCATTTCCCATAAACCTTTAGACAAAATGTAGCCTACGTTGCGCCCTGTAATATCCTTTCTTTTTGTGAAAATTCCCACAAGATTGGATTATTCGTTTCAAAATGTTTTCTTGTGTTTTTTTACCAAGAGCTAAAGAAGCTCAGGAGCTTAACGGTTAGAATATGGGAACCTAAACTGGTAATAAACCAATAAGTTTAGAGCATAAATGAGCTTAAAAGATGGGAGTCATTTTAAAACCACGGAACAAAAATGTACCTATCTACCACCAAGCAAAAACGTATCTAAAAAGTATCTACTACCAAGCAAAAATCTACCTACCACCAAGCAAAAACGTACCTACCACCAAGCAAAAACTTATCTATTCATGTCATGATAATGAGTCACAGAGTCATGTTAATGAGTCACGTATCGATATTGAAAGATAAATAGTAAGAATATTACTTGCATGTCCACTATTGATCCTAAAAGTTCGCTCTATGAATTTCGTAGCGTAGGCGTGATCTCTCTTGAAGTTCGACATTTTGGACTTCGCACAATTATCGATTATCGATTTATTTGCTATCCACTGGTATGTTTTGGTTTTATAGAAACAGAAAAAAATCTTTCAACATCACCTTCAGATCTTGGGACAAGAAAGCCTCAGCAGTACTGCCAAAAGTTAAATAATCTGCTGGGAATAAACGAATGTAACCAATGCATCAGCATACACCTTGTACAACGAGGAGCTATACTAACACTCCCCTATCGTCCATTAGTCAATTTAGTTTGGATCCAATAAAGTGAATTTATGCAGTTACAGTTTTTAAGCTATAGAAACAATCCTGATTTATAGGGAAAAGACAGGTGAGATTAATTGGAGTAATAAACGCTGTTTGTTGTTTGATGTTATCATATACTTTTTAATTGTGATCATTCATAATCCGCAGTAAAGCAGTTGTTGTTTCGGTTCGAGGTGCGGTTGCCAGGCAGACACATAGCGAGCGGCCATCATAGTCCGCAGGAGTAGTGACGCATCCATATACAGCCAAACGGAACTTCGGTTTTGTTTGAGGTTGGATGTGGGTGTCCATGGGCTGCGGTTCCTTAATATCAGGTAGCCTGTATGGTCGTGTGCTACTTTACAAACATTTAAAAATAACAAATTAAGAATGACCATATGCAATATAATGGCTACTGATGTATTTAATTATATCTTAATTCAGTTAAGTTGTAGTTGAGGTGTCAAATCAAAAGCCGTCGTCGTCACTAAACGATTTATTCATTAAATTTCTCTCTCGCTCTCATACAGTAAGTAATACTTATCACAACAATATAACGTAAGTATTATTTATACATCTTTAAAGTTACATATAATTAATTATGACTCCAGCCGGTAATGGCACTCCCTGAATAAAATTTACAATAAAAACCATGTAACAAGTATTCGTGAAGTCAAATAGGCACAATAAAGTCTTAGAATTATACACTCCTAAAACTTTTAACTCAATCGTGACAGGCACTTATAAATAATCTTCAAACTGTACCCAACTTTGCGTGAATAATTCAAAATCCAAACATTTATATAAGTCAATTACGAAAACCTCAAGAAAAATGCATCCAATAAGATAGCTTGTTTAAACTCGAACGTGATTGGTCGTTTGACACAATTTGGTGCGTTCTGATTGGTCAGCAGTTGCAAGACTTACTACCGCTGCCATCCCGACTGTTTTCACCGTTTGCGATTTTGTGTTCAAGTGCAAACTTCTCCCCGTCCTTATCGTTGCCATGTAGTAATTTGTCATTTAGAAGAATCTGAAACAAAAACAATGGAAGCATTAAAACAGAATCACTTGATTTTATATTTAATGTTATAGCTGCAGTATATCTTTGAACGTCACACAGACGTAATAATAATTACTTATTATGTTTAAAGAAGAATACAATTAGCTCCAACCCTTTCTATGTCCCACTGCTGGGCACGAGTCTCTCCCCACGACTGAGGAAGGCCTAGAACCTAATCCACCACGTGGCTCCAATGTGGATTGGTGAAGACAGGTTAATAGCCAACCCGTGTCTAATGTTTTCTACCCGCCCAGAAGGCCTTCCGACAAGTTTTAACGACTTCTATCCAATGAAATCAACCGGGGCCAACAGCTTTACGTGCCCTCCAAGACACGGAATAATGCGATTATTGTGACGCAAACGTATAAAATATTTGAAATGTGTCTAATATTTTCAAAATTATATTTTATAAATGATTTCATTCGTTCTGTCAAGAATGCATGCATAGAAGACGTGATGGTAAATAGTTATTACCGCCAACGGACATCTGTAAGGATCTTCCGAAGGTCAATTCTAGATATGTACACTACCACTGGGGGCTAAGTTGGAGCGCCCGGGACTAGGAACTAACGCCTCGTGTAAGTGTCTCTCCTATCACACGCTTCAAACAGAATGCAGCAGCGTAACAGCACCGCCATCGTAAATCATAAACATGTGACTACGAAGCTGAACTACGTAAGTTTAACAACCTTCAAAAACGTACAGTATTTAAAACTATGGGTCTGAAGTTATTCAACTAAAAGTGGCGAATTAAAATTAATTTTTATATAGTTAACTGTTTAAAAATATTCCAAGTCTTTAAATTCATTCATAGGTAACCCATTTTGTGTGACATATTTCATAGAAAGAACTTCATTTGAATAAAATTAAAGTCCTCATTCCATTCGCGGTGAGGTCGGCGTCTTATTTCGTAACGTTGTGCAATAGAACGGCGGTGGAAAATCACTGAAGAAAGATGGAAGATAGTTAAAATGTGTTTAATATTTCCATATAACGTAAAGTGATTTAATAAATGATATACGTTACGTAATGCTTTTTATAGAAATAATATTTACCTCCCTTGAAGTGAAACTAGTTTTTGTCTATAATCATAAATAAAAATGTCCGTTTATGCTTTTAAATCATCTACAATTTTGTAAACTCATTACAATATATCAATATATATGTATAACCCGTTTTCAAATTTCATGTAAATCTATTAGTCTCTGTTTGGTACAATTTTATAAATTTCTTGCCCGACTTTTACTCAAATATTTTAAAAAATTACGGTTGTGTACTCATAACCCACTAAGCCACATTTAGATTACCTGTGTCATGGGTGCCATGGACAGATACAAACACCCAGACTCAGATCGAAAACCTAAATTCAGTTGTCTGTCTGGCCGGGAATATAACCCGGAACCCTCTGCGTATCTGAGCGGTATGATGACTATTGCGCCACGAGGCGCCACGCCATCAATGTGATATAGGTAATTTTTATCTCGACAATATAGGAGTCATGCGTAAAACTCAAAAATCCATGCATACGCAAGGAGCCATGCACGTATTTGTTTTGCATACGTAAGAAGCCATGCACGTATTTGTTTAAAGAAGTCTCACTGAAGAACAGCTAAACTTTTGTACCAATGGCGCCATATTTAAGGTAACATCCATCTTCATAAGGGAAAAATAAGCTTTTGGGTAATAATACAGCTTGGCAACGGAGATTATACCAGTAACTACGTGCGTCAATGCGAGGCTCTGAACTATATAATGTTATAGGACGCACTCTTGTAATGTTGTTTCCAACATAACAGTGATGATTTCTCCAGTAATCCACATTGGAGTTTTCCAAGTCTCCCCCAGATCTAAGTAAAGACACGGGTCTTTACTTAGATCTGGGGGAGACTTGGAAACTTGGACTTGCAGCCCCTTTGTATGTCTCACCGTAGAGCACGGGCTCTACGGTGAGACATACAAAGGGGCTGCAACTCACTGTGGATGTGAAATTCGACCGACGCCTACGAGTTTCGAGTAAGATGGAGGTCACAATCCTAAGCACCTCTGATGCTTATCAAAACACGAGATCTCCACAAATTTAGAAAATAGAAGGGACTGTCAACGCAACTAATGATATTTGGGTTTCTTCCTACAGAAAACACTATTTAATTTTGACGTCTATTACTTTAACTGTTAGGTTCAAAATTAAATACAATTACCGGTATCATGAATATAACTACCACGGTTAACTTGTTTCAATACTTAACTGGCTTAGAACTGGTTATGTTATCGTTACTTTTGGTTAAAAAACTGTTACGTTGAAAGAAATTTATTTGGTATATTTCTTACTGTATAATAAATATGAAGATTATCGTGATACTTTATTGACAAATGTCTAATAAATATTAGTATCGTTATGTTTATTACCAGTGATTGAGATTCTGGCCTGGCACATTGGTTGTCTGGAGTTCAAATCCAGAATTTTTAGAAGTTATGGACGTATTAGAAATTGATTATCACTTGCTTTAACGAGAGGGTAAATATTCCCTGGGGGTGTGTTATTTACTATCCCCGCTATTTAGCGGGAGGTTTGGTAATCGGTCACCTATTGAGCCGAGTCTCCACAGCCGCCTCCCTTATGGTCGGGAGACGCTCGACCCAAGAGCTCTCGCGTGGGGAAACGACCATCAGATGGACGATCGTGGCAGGACGCAAGTTAAGCAGTCGGTCCTGGTCGTTGTCATTGGACATTAATCGTTACACCTTGTCGGGGGCCGTATGAGCAGTTGAAAAACATTCAATACGGATTGGTCGCAAGAGATCCGTGCCCAGAAGTGGCATATAAAAGACAATTGCAAGTTTATCTTCGTTTAATTAATCTTTGGTTATTTAACTATTGAATAAGGACTTTAGCTTTTCAATACGAGGACAAAAATATTGAGGCAAGAGATTGTATAAAGTGGATTTGTCTCTTACGTCAAAATAGAGCTGGCTCGGTGACACCACTAATCACTTAATTCCTTATCCCTTAATCCCATTAGCTCGTCACATACAAGTGAACCAACTAATATCTTGGTAATTAATTAGTTAATTGGTAAAGTTTATAAACAGAGACACCCGCAATTTCATAGGTACCTATAGTATAATAATAACAACTTTGCTCTTTATGTATCATAGGCGGTTTCAAAAAAATCCAACACGGATTGATCTGGAGAGATCTGTACCCAGAATCGACACATAATTCAGGTTTGCAAGTGATTTATCAACTTTAGCTCAGGTAGCTCATCTACTGTAGGTAGGGTTCAGCTTTTTAAACTCGACGACGAAAATATTGGGGCAAAAAAATTAAGTGAATTCGTTTCTCACGTCGAAAAACAACTGGCTTGGTAACATAACTTAGTACTTTATCCCTTAACTCCATTAGTTCGTCACTGACAAGTGAACCTTTTGTTAAAGTTCAAATCGACACACATCCAATTAGACATACTAATAAGCCGATGAATTATAAAAATAACAACCCTGTTCTTAACGTATACATGTGTCTTGGGCTCCACAATGTAAATATTAAGTATTTGTAAATCGTCTCCCTCATAATCCGCCGTGAAGCAGTCCTTGTGTTTCAGTTAGATAGATGTGTTTATTGAGCGCACTTAGGGAGAGGCAACCATCTTAGTCCAACAGTAGTGAGACATCTACGTACCTCAGATAGGACTTCAGTCCGGTCTGAGGTTAAACTTGTGTGTTCACGGGCTGTAGTGGCCACTTTACATCAGTTGACTTGCACGTTCGTTTGATACTTTTCAAATGTAGAACAATGATGTTAAGTGGTCCTTTCCGCCAATGGAAATGTGTAACCAACTTCAAATAGGAGAGCGGTTCTACCTAAAGTCGAGCACGCGTGCGTTGCTACTCCTGAGGACTAAGATGGAACGCCTTGAAAAGTGAACGCATATGTGACCCACTAAAAGTAGAACTTCTGATCTATACAAAGCCGGGTACATATGTCCATGGCTGACAGTGACCACTTAACGTCAAGTAGGCTGAAAGCATCCTTCGATTACATAAGAGAAACAAGTTTCTTCCAAAAAACGGCTGGAAAAATTGAAAATGTCATTAGCAACGT
>DWKL01004944.1:0-10238 GCA_018249415.1 Phareas burnsi
AATTTAAATAAAAAAAAAGAATAAATTGGCTGTAAATATATTGTGTAAGGTAAATATATCTTTTAAGAGAAATTTTATTTGTTAATACAAAAATAGAAGGTCATGTTACAAATCTCTGAATAAAATTCAGCCGAATTGAGCGCCTCCTCCTGTTGTACATTCTATTGAAAATTATCTGTTGTAATAATAATTCCAGTTCAGATTGCTCCATGAATTTTATTTGTTATTTTTTTATGTAAAAAATGTATATTGTTTGATATAAACGTCGACCTCAATAAAATCCATTTAACCAACATTTTATTTCATTACGTATCTGGTAATCGGTTGTATTTTTAATAAACATGTTTTTTTTGTTTCTGTCACATCGGAATGACATTATACTATAACTTAAAATGAAATTAAATATACGAGCCATGCTACAAAGAGATTCGCCGTAATGACGAGCAACGAGAATATTTTATTGAATGCATGTTCCTTTGACCAACAAATTAAATGGAATATGACGTTATCGTAATATAATTGCACCAGTATACAAAAACTTATTGATATAAACTCTCAAAACACATTCTTGCTCAACAAAGCACCATGACGCGGGATACAATAAACCAAATGGGTATTTTTCCACAATCCGTCCACTGAAAGATAATATGTTACTTTATTTCTATTTTCTGTATTCACTCAGGGTTTATGTATCTCGAATAGTCACGTCCCGTCCCCGCGAAGGGTAAGGCATACAAATAAGTAAAAGTCCGAAACCGTCCAAACACCCGACGCCATGTTCTTTATCTGCGGATCTCTTAAAAGAATTTGATCGTATATGAGAATATTACAAGCAACATCTGCGACAAGGGACGAATAAACTTATAATAATTTGTCGCAATTGTACGGACACACATAAAGCGTAATTTCTTCATTGGGGACAAAACAGTTACTCGTTGCATTTTATGAACCGCATTTTTCTTTACGCTGCGTAATAAAGGAACATTCGATCGGCGATAGGGGTGTGTATATATAACCTATTCTAGATAGAATATTCGTGATTCGGAACGGATTCGTTATTGCTATCCTGGAATACTTTGACGGAACGCGAGTATTAAGTAATGCTTATGTACCAAAACTCTTCGATAAGAACACAGTAGCCCCAAATCGCCTGCTTCAGGCAAAATAGTGTAATTGTCACAGGAATTATATATGTAACTTTAACTACACTATATGTAAATTTCACTTAAGTTCTTTTATCTGTAAGAAAATGTATTCAATAGATTTTTTTATACAAAAAGTAGAACAAGTACAAAAATGTTATAACTACGTTGAGATGAAGCGTCGTAAACACATAAAACATCGGTATACAAACAATTTTCCATTCCACTAATTGATGCTTAACGCAGACAATAAAACACGATGATTAAAATCTCTTAATGAACGAGGGACCATTTTTTAAATCAAGCCATTTTCACCGTCAAATTGAATAATGATCTTGATTAATAATGTTCAACAATAGAATAATAGTCTTGGTTTCTTATTGTTTGAGGAATATCCGAGCTGGGGTGGATTCAGTAAAAGATAAAAGATGACGTCGGAATGAGGGCTGCGCGGACACTTTGATCAAAACTTTCAGGCCATAATATGCACATGTTACAAAATTTTTATTAGACGTTGTAATGAGTGAAATTTTGCTCGTAAAAGTGAAAGAGTTACTTCCATATTTATAAACGATTATTATTAAATAAAATACATTGTTTTATTTATAAAATATGGTTAAAACGAATTAAGCGCAATAATTACTAATTAATCATTTCTAATATTGAAATCAAAATATTATTTATGTATTATCTAAAAATTATTATATAAATGCTTGTACAGTGTAAAAAAAAACTATGTACGTTTATTTAATTCATGATTATATTTTTTGAATATTTATATTTAACCGATAATCTATACTCTATTACTAGAGATGTATATAGTAACTATCTTTTATATCGTAACATTCTCGCGAGACCTTCATTAGCCATTTAGCGGCCCCTCATCGACAGGCGAGCCCAGGGTAAAATACTTCACATTCTCCTTATACTATTCCTGTCAATATTATTCTATTACGATAACATCCTAAGTGAGGAAGTTTTCGTCTAACGATATATTGAGTTTCAAATCTTAGGTATTTTGTAATAACAACGGATTCCGATTGCCTGCTTATACTGTTTTAGGGTACTACCAATTTCATATAGGAATCTCTTCCAACAAATCCGCAAAAGGATAATGGAAAATGTTTTTATAATGCTAGTTTACTTTCTAATTAATTTTAATATTCAAATATTCATTATCATCTCAATACAGTGCAATCGCTGGGCACGGTTTCACTCTCAGAATAAGTGTTAGGCCATAGCCCACCAGGAAGTTCAAGTGCGGTAAACTTCGCACGCCTTTGACAAGTTTACGGAGGACTATCAGGCGGCGTTTTCTCAGGTTATTTTCCATCCCGTAAAACCAAGTCATAATTAATTTCCAATACACACGTGACTTCGAAAAATCATATACGTTTGACTGGGATTTGATCGCCCGACCTCCATGTGCGGTCTAAATTCAAACCACTAACCTGTAAATACATACTGAAATAATATTAACGCAAAATTGAAAACTGAAAAAGCTACTTGAGCTAAAGGTAAAATAATTACAAAATTGAGTATTTTTACAATGAGACTGTATTCGTTCAATCAAATGCAAATATACAAAAAGAATGTTCAAAGTCTATTTGTCAGTGATACGTCATTGGGCGTGTAACGAGGTACCCGTAGCCACAATCAATTTGGCGGCATGGTTGTCAATTTGCGGCGGGTCCGCGCTCCTGATGACTTCCGAGTGACCGCCTCTGATTTGCATAAGGGCCAGCTTTAATATGAGATTATTCCCGAGTTAGGACCGCCGCCGCCGCGCCGATGCCAACCCGTTCATTATTAGTTTTGGAATATTTAGCCGGACCAATCCCGGACGTAATTATTACGTTTTGCAATTGTATTGTATTGTTGTTAAATGAACACTTGAGCATTTTAACTGTTGTTTCTTCGCTTTCTTGTTTTTTGTTTAATTTGGCAAGACGTTTCACTTATATAATTTTTACGACGTACAAATTGAAAACAATTCTTATTTTTTAAGTACGTATGACAAGTATGTGAAAAGTTATTGCGTAATCAAAATTATTAGGACATAAAGATTCAGAGTAGGTACGTATTGTAAACAAATTAATGAAGTTATTACCTAGACTAACTTACAATACAGATTTACAAAGATAATACAATTAATACAATAATATACTAGAGATATTAACAGTTATTGTTAATTGGTACATGTTATGCCGACAAAAACCCGGCAAAAAGGACTACTTTCAATACAATGATAGAGAATTTATTTACAGCTGTGTATGTAGTTGCAGAGAAAAGCTAGCTGATAGTGACAAAGGGATTACTCTTCCTTCTCTGTCTGCGGTTTCTAAATTAACCCTTAAATCTCTTGCAAAACTTCCTTACGCGGCACATAGATACTATTATCGCAAAATTATTTATTATAACTTCTAAGACATCAAATAGCGTTTTTCTACAAAGTACTCGTGCAGCAATGAACACGCATAACACACAAACACACATACGCATAACATTTCATTGCATTTAATATATTATAATAACAAATAGTCTTTTAGATTTAGGTAATTCTTACCATAAGTTCTTAGGTCGAATAAAATACATTTAAAATAATTTAATAATATCAAGAGATATGACAAATAGAACATAGACAACTATGTTGTGTTTATTGGAACTTATACGTACAGAGAAAAGCTAACATTTTGCTACTGGCGACAAAGGAATTCCCTTCCCATCCCTGTCTGCGGTTTCTAAATTAACCCCTAAAACCCCACCAATACCTCCCAGCTTTATATAGCGTTTAAGATACTACTGAATATCCGTAAGAGAGTACAATTGAAAGAATAACGTAGATGAAAATGGTAGAGGATTTAATTCACAATAATGTAAATATTCGAATCTACCAGTATAGCATCTTCACCAGTGACAAAGGGATTACCCTTCCCTCTCTGTCTGCGGTTTCTTAATTAACCCCTAAATACCCTTGCACACGCCGCACTGCCTCGCGGTGTGTGAGATTATTGTCAACGTTACCCTGCTTAATTTTAATGTACAGTATTATTGAAACAAATAGAATTTCTCGTCTCGGCGAGCTCATTAACTTAAATGCACGTTTGCTCTCACTCATCATATGTATTATTGTTCGAAATACGGCAGGTACGCGTGCGGCAGGTAACATGTTTTTATCTACGTCTCTTTTCTAATACAACAATAGCTTTACATCGAGTTGCATTATCTATCTTATTTCTATTGCTGTAAAATTTTGAACTCATTTATAATTAATCATACTTGAACATAAATGGTCTAAAAAGTGTAGAATTTCATTAAGCTATATTAATATAAACAGCATAAACACAACATAAACTCCGATACGCTATGCCTATTACCTATGCAGTTGGTACGTTTTCTATACATGTGCATGCACTGGTGCATTCTAAATTGATTTTGCTTGAAAGTTTGCGTCCAAAGCCACAATACTCAGCAGCGCAAGCAAGCAAGCTAATAGGGTGCGTTATGGATGGTAATGCGCGATTTACATCAGTTGAGCCGCCGGTGCAGCGGGGCAGAAAATCGAGCATCGTGCTTGGAGCTAATACGATCAGGTGGGCACAACACACGGAGCTTTCATCTTCACTTGGGTTCTCATGGCGCAGCGCTCACGCGAAGATGAATTTAAATAATGCCGCACGAAAGTACATCAATCAGATTTCAGTTCGGCGGTGTCTACGCCCCATTCATATAACTGTATAAAGTAGATACGTGTATAAAAATAAAAAGGTAATACTTTTTAGACAAATATATGTATATGTCATCTAGAACAATGCAGCATTCTAATGAAGAAACAATCATAAGAATTACTCCAGTAGGTGGTCAGATTACTTGTAACAAACATACAATGTCTACGACAGTCTACAACAAAGTCCACCGCGTAGACTACGACAAAGTCCAAATAATGTCTACGACAAGGTTATAGTCTGCGTCAAAGCTTACGACAATTTACGGCGTAGTCTATACTATAAGTCAATAATTTATATTATTTGTCTATGCACCGTTAATAGCATTTAGATAGTGCGTAAAAAATTGCACTTGTCGCAAAAGATTAAACAAAATTACTAACTCGTGTTTATAGTGCCAGTGTGGGATAAAATAAAAGTCATGACATCAGCTTGAACCCGGCTGTGATACGTAAACAAGTGCGAACGGCAAACTATCACCACAGAGCAAATTTATTCTCCAAACAGTACGGATTCTGCATGCCTCGCCTTGCACCGGGCCGAGGTGTCACCCCCTCCGACCCACGCCACTCGCTGAATGACAAATGTTTACCTAGTCAACCCCTGGACAACTACTCCATATTAAACTTTTGCACTTTACAACACATTCTTGTACTCTTCATTGATCAAGGATTTGATACATAATCAACAATGCTTTACTGTTCCAATGCCAGGCACAAGAAAGGTTCGATCAGAGTTCAAAACGCCGACCAAGTTTACACACCTTTTACGGGGATCTTTCAGGCACGCAATGTCTTGTCACCGTTAAAGCAATGATTAATTTGTTATACGTTTATAAAAATTAGGTCTGGACTAGGATTTCAACCCTGGACCTTAAGTATGAGAGGCTGAATTTTTAACACTAGACTAACACTGCTTAGTACCATTTCACTGTTTAAATAAGGAACATTTTAAATCAATGAAATAAATAAATAACCCTGTCTACACTCAAAGCCCCACAATGGGATTCCCTGTGTCGTCAGTGCCATGAACACATACAAAGACTAGTACACAAACACTTAAACCCAGAACAAAAATATCAATTCATCATTTAGAGGTTTGTTTGGCCGGGAACAGGATGCGGAATTCTATGCGTGTCAAACCGGTGTGCTAACCGCTGCGTCACTTGAATGGTGGTTAATGTTTATACTCATTCTTTTTATTTTATAAAAGTAATTTCATTGTAAATATACATACAATGTAATACTGTATGTAGGTATTTATTAAGACTTGTAAACAAGTATGTATAAACTATCGCCGTAGAACTTTATTCTCCAAACAACAGGGTTTCGGCTTACTTCGCCTCGCACCGGCCCACCTCGTAGTGTCTCCATTTTGATTCTGCACACTGAATAACAAAATTAGCTATTCAATCCTTTGGAGAGCTACTTTACATTGACTTTACATACTTTACATAACATTTTTCATAGATTCTTTATTAAATAAATATGTATATACTAACGGGCTTGAATAGGAGCACTATCTCCAGTACCTCTATATATCTATGAATAGCCTAGCGCCATAGAAGGGCGATTGCAATCTTCGCGCACTATATAGTCCAATTTTTATCTTAAAAATTGCTCCTTTTTAATAGTAATCCTTCCTATGAAATATTTATGTTAATTTAAGTGTAATTATATTTAAACTATGATGATACAGAAAAATGTATATTAAATACACACACAAATCACACAATTTTCAATACACCTATATATCATACATACATACACCACACTTGCTCATGCAAACACACACACAAACATACACATTCAATTCATGCATGCATGAAAATTCTCCCTCTGACAATCCCTCATATACTATGACATAAATGTCAATTTTATTACATCTCGTTTTGTATATTACTTTTTGATTAAAAATATATTGTATCGGGGGATGAGCGGGCCACGCAGTAATGCAGATATTTAACCTAATACATGGCCCTTTGCAACTTGTTGAAATGTAAAATATTTAATTAATAAATATTTATTATTTTATTTATTTATATAAATAAATAAATAAAATAATATGTATATTTCTTAAAACAAGACTGGTTAAAGAATACAAATGAGAAAACTATTGCCGTAAAACAAGTTTATTCAGCAAACAGCACGGCGTGTGCTTGCCTCGCCTCGCGCCGGTCCAACATGCAGTATCTCCCCTTTGGTTTTGTCCGCTGGATGACAAAATGTTTACTCAATCAACCCCTAGACAACTACTTCATATCGCACTTCCGAACACTATATTTTACTAAGCTATCTTTATATTTCCTCTGCCAACTACTCATAGCCTTTAAATAAAAGTGAGAACTCGGGAAGAAAACAAAGAGAGCCAATTTGGCAAGTCGGAGACAAACGCATTTAAAATGGGCAGAGTAGAGCAGCAGCCATCTATCTCGGAACTTGATAAACGACGACATTATTCCTTATCGTCCACTCAATTTGTTTAAAAGCGTTCTGCTTTGATAATTTGAGAATTACAAATCGTATCTCCTGACAAAAATGTCCTCATAACTGTAGAGTCTCACCAGCTTTTTGATAAGACGCGCCTGAAGAGAAATTGAAACAATCACTCAAAATTTTATATCTTGAAATGGAACATTTCCATTAGTGCCCATTTTTATCAAGTGGATATCTATTTTATTTTTATTGTTACAGTTGTGGAAGAACCAGAGTTCACTGACGTCATACAAAATGTCACTGTGCCCGCAGGACGCAGCGTCCGCCTCGCATGTTCAGTGAAAAATCTCGGCTCTTATAAGGTAAGGGCATTAACTTCAATTATTACATCCCTAAATAGTTAAGCAATTGGTAGTTAAGCCAGCAATTAAATAAAGATTTCGTTAAGATTAGATAAAAACGGTAAAACATTGTGGATTAATCCTACTTTCATATTTAATGCGTAATGTGTTTGTCATCAACAATATTTAAACCGCTATTTAACACTGTATTTAGATTATGTGTGTACGTATTCCTGTAAATAAATAGATATAACTCATTAGTAACCATAGGCGTACCACATAAATATTTATTCACAAAAAGAACAAAGGATCTGTTTTGAGCTCCTCTACCGCACTTAACCTTTGACGAGAGTACACAAAATAAACTCCGGAGGCCAAAGCACTTACGTGTAGACGCGACAATGCGACTCGGAAAACGACAGTACGCATAGAGCAGCCAAAGGAAACATAAAATAAGAGCATTTTATCATTTGATTTAGAACGCGCCGTCGTAATAAAGTGTCCATATAAATGGAGGAAAACATGATTTACTACTCTTACGCTCTGTTTTCACCTTACTACGGCCAAGTAGTTTAAAACTAATATTTTTTTAAATATGAATGTATCATTAATATGTTATATTTGTTACTTCTAAAATTTTTAATTAAAACTGATTAAAACTAAAATTTTATGTGATATGCGAATATGTGATAAATTCAAAATATCCTCATTGCGATTCAGAGACTATATAATGCTATATAATTTTTTATGTAAATGCTGCAATTGTAATTGGAGTAAGATATACTTTTATAACTTTATTCTGTTCACTGTTATGCAACATGTCATATGGCTTCACAGTGTAAATACGATTTAAATTTAGGACGCGGCGTATAAGATTATATATATAAATTTCTTTGTTACATTTAACGAATGAAATTACTAAAATGAATAAAAATCATAAAATAATTTGAGTTCTTATAACAAAATAATTTACTAAAAAACAATTAAAGTTACTACCGGAATAGTCCAAAAGATTCTCTGAATAACTATGTAGTATCTATGACATTATACAGCTAAACCGTACCTGTGTACAAAATTTAATTAAAACTGTTTTTTCGTATACATTGTCGTGCACATAAATATTTAAATAAATATAATAAATTGTAATAAAATCGACAAATGTAAACTGAAACTAAGTCTAATTTGATTAGTTTCAAATAAACTAATTCACTAGATTGACCACTACAAGGGGAGTTTTGAGATAGGCGGCGGCGGCGCCAAACCGCAAGGTGCCCTCGCCTTACTGCCGTAACGGCTCCCGGGAGCACTCAAGGTCTTATTATTACAGAATTTAATAGATCATCTTCACAATAATGTTTTCTTTAACGCTGTCTAACTTCATAGCTTTACACTAAATTTCTGTGTCGTGGTTGCCACGGTACATACGAAGTGTATACAAACACCCAGACCCAGAACAGAAATTTAAATTCATCATTTAGATGTCTGCCGGGAACTGAAACCAGAACTTTCTCCGTTCCAGACCGGTACTCGCTGAGCCACGCGGGTCAACGAAAGTAACATGTGTATGCCAAGCGAGTTACAAAAATAGATATTTTTATGCATAAAATAGAAATAATTTATATTTATAAGTAAATAGGTCTATCGAAAAATTTGATTTTTATTGATATTTGTCTACTTTGCGCCAAGTTCCGTGCCTGTTTAGAGTTCCGAAAGGTTTTTTATAAAGTTCGTTTTGGTTACCATGTTCTTACGGCTAGGCTTGAAATTCATAACTAAACTTATACGTAAATACTCGTAGTATAAATAAAGAGAAACGCGATCTCAGCCCTTTGCAGCCTTATCCACTAAATGCTTTTTTAGACTTATAATCTAAGAGAATATGGAAATTATAGCTAGACTATATAATTTAGATTTCTTGTCATTAATTACAGATGGATATTTATGAAAGTACATAATGTACACTGACTTGATGCCACATTTTCGCCTCTAATTTCATATATTAATATTTTTGAGCTATTTTTCTTATTCGGGTTTTTTTCATTTGCGTCTTTTTTATAGTATAAAATTAGAAAAAGTAGCAAACTGGTAGGCAGCCCACCAGATGGTATGTGGGCACTGCCTCTCATGCCCATCCGTAATCAAGACCAAATAGGACTGAAGTCCAGCCTAGGATCTATTATATATTCGTTGCTACCACTTAGGATTAAGTTGAGACATCTCGCCTTTATATCTCTACTCCCTTCAAACTAGAACACAGCAACTTTTAACACGGCTGTTGTAGAGCAGAAATAATTGTTTAACTTTTCCGGTTTATTTTATTAAATTTCCAGCAAGCATTTTAATAACCTATCTTTTTATTATTTGTTCGGTTCACGATTAGTAATCGATTTTATAGTATTCAGTATTTTTAAAACATTCCTTATTCTATCGAAAATGTTATTAAACCAAAAATCAATCTAGCTTGTGACATACCAAATCGTAATACATTTTCGAGGCCTTTACGAAATCATATTGTAGGTCTTTGAGTAAACCGCAAATGTCGTCTAACTTTAAAGTCGGTACTCTCTACCCGGACTTGCTTAACCGCAGTCTCGG
>DWKL01004945.1:0-10237 GCA_018249415.1 Phareas burnsi
ACGAACGTTATCACTGTAATCACACACAAAGTAAACACGGGGAGCGTACAAGGCACCTAGTGTTAAGTGGTCACTGTGGCCCATGGACACCCTCATCTAGCCTCTAAACAATACTGAAGCCTTACATGAGGTCGTACATGGATGCGTCACTACTCTTAAGCACTAAGATGGTTGCCTTACTGATATTCCCGACAACCATACCCCTCCAACAGAAACAATTTCACGGCGGATTGTGAGAGTGGTAGTGATACCTCCCAGGTGGAACTATGCCTAGTTCTCATCATCATCATCATCATCATCATCAATCTATTCATATCTTACTGCGAGGCACGGGTCTTCTCGCAGAATGAAAAGGGTTATCGCGCTGCCCAAGTGCGGATTGTAAGACTTTACATACCTTCGAGAACTTTACAAAGAACGCTCAGATGTGTAGGTTTCCTCACGATATATTCAATTACTGTTAAAGCAAATGATCATTAATTTCTAAAATGCGCATTACTTCGAAAAATTACGAGTACGTGCGGGATTCAAACTGTGGACAACCTGTGCGAGAGGCTAGAGTCCTAACCACTAGGCTATTACTATAATTCTGTCACTTATCAAATAACACCTTTCAATTATTTAAACTTTATCGGTCCGCTATGTGCATTTATAATGTTTATTACTTTTAGCCATAGTGAACTTACAATATAAAGTAAATACAACAATATACATACATACAATAATTTTAAATCAAAGGAATTAAACGCTAAAAGTTGTATGAAAATAAATAAAATATCGGAGAGATTCGCATCATGAACATCGTAATGCTTAGTATCATAACTTCATTAATATTTAAGAGTTTTATCTCATTAGTATTGTGATAGCAGCAAGAAAGTTTTCTATAAACACATTTGTAAAGAACATGCTAATGTCTCAGTAAGAGTCGTCAACACACAAAGTTGGATTAACTTCATCAAAACTAGGACTATATTTTCTAGAAGTTTAGCCGTTATGCTTGTTTAGGACATTTAGAAGCTTAGTACATAACAAAATCCTGTACCATAACATTATTATACTTACTCTGTGTAAATGTTGAATCCAAAATGCTTCAAGATCCGATTAGTACAATAAAAAATTTGACGTCCAACGGCCATTCCCTCTAACAGAGGAATCCGGGTTCGATTGCTAACCGGCCAGACATCTAAATGATGAGATTTTAAGCTAATATTATCGCAGAAATTATACATTTTAACTGCGCAACGGGTGCTCACGATATGCGGTTTTTAAATTGCCTATACTTCGACCTAGTTGCATGGAACTGGGTCGAAATATACGCAATTAAAAAACCGCATATCGTGAGTACCCGTTACGTAAATAAAATCTAAATGATGAATTTAGATCTCTGGGCCTGGGTAGTTGTATGTGTCCATAGCAACCATAACAGGATATCCTAAGACGGATTTATAATTGTAGAAAGTATGTATTGAGTAAGTGAAGCTGACTAAGGTTTTTGAGTTGCCGCTAACAAACCGACTTGAAATACTGTATGTAAAAAGCTAAATCATAAATGCTTAATAATTCTTATTACTTTTTATCACAGGGACATAAGCTTAAGTATTGTTCGTTGTTTTCGATACGAAACATACAATGCGCCTGTAATGGCATGAAGTTGTTATCTACATCATAATAATGTATATTAGTGGTTACCTATTGTTTTGTAGGAATCAGTCGGGCAAAACGATATAATATGTAATTATTATAACATACAATACACTACAAATATTCTTTATTATACACCACAAAAAATAAAAAATATATTATACATAGAAACATACACAAAACAGTGGTGCCCAAAAGGCGGTCTTATCGCTAGGGTAGCGGTTTCTTCAGACAACCTTTAGGTAGAAAACATGGTAGAAGAGAAGAGGAGAAAAGGATAGGGGCGTACAAAGTAACATTAATATGATACAAGGTTATTATTTATATTTTGAATATGATAGAACATTTCATGGTTCTGATCCACAATTATCACATCCACTTATTTCTACCTTATAACAGCGGTGTTGAACGCTGTGTTCTGGTTTAAAGGGTTTGATAAAGAAGATACGTTTACTCTGGGCTTTCTAACTTAGCCCTGGAAGCTGGCGAATGTGGTCGACTTCAGGTAGGACTCAGGTAGGTTCAATCCTCTGTGGTTCAAAGCCAGAGGTCACCACTATGTAGCAGGTAAATTGTATGCGGTGAAGATAACGGTATAGGAAACCTACACATCTTAAAGTTCTCTGTAAAGTTCTTGAAGGCGTGTGAAGTCTACCAATCAACACTTCGCCAGCGTGGTGGACTAGTCTAACCTATCTCATTCTTAGAGGAGATCCGTGCCCGTGCAAGTCAGAAGTAGTAGACGTAGAGAATAGTGACGAGTTGATGATGAACTGACGCCATCTATCGAATAAAAATATAAATATTGCTTATTATTTGTTTTTCTAGGGACAAACGTTCGACAGAAAGTTGCCTATTTTTAGCAGTGAGTTGAAGTAGGTGCTTTAAGTAACCGCCCCTCATCGGCCCACTAAGAACCGCCGTCTACGCTCAATTTACATATCTTTAGCATTTTTTGTATCCCCCTACACTTTGTCTAACCCGGGTATTAAATCTGTATATTTAGTTCATTTAAAGAAAGTGTTTGGGTTAGTTAAATATGCAAATAACGTCAAGAAGTAATCTATATTACCAGACGTTTAAACTGTATACTGATCATCTTCAATGTCTGCCCCACTCCTCGAAATTAGTTTTCTCTCAGAATGAGAACAGTTATTTCATATCCAAATAGATAGTGGTAGGTTTTGGCGGAATTTTAGATTTTTTTTTTATGTTTGTAAAGTAGCAAACGAGCATGCAAGCCAAATGATGTTAAGTGGTCACCGCAGCCCATGGACACCCACATCCAACCCCAAACAAAACCGAAGTTCCGTTTGAGGTTGTATGTATATATACACCTTCGAGCACTTTATAGAGAACGCTCAGATGTGTAGGTTGCCTGATTACCACATTTTTCTTGAATTATTCGTTACATATTCTTACAGACATTAAATTCAAGTTTTGTGGTTCAAACTTATTAGCATAATGGCTTTTATTTCTAACATACATTCAAAGAATACATACCTACAAATAAATAAGAACTGACATAGATACAAAGAAATTGTTCTTCTATAAAGTTGTATTTGTTCTATTTGACATTCTTTGTATTGTCATAATAGAACCTAGTTAGATTTGTCTACAATTACTTTGTTTCTCTTTTTCTAAGAAGCAAAGATTATATTTATATTTCATATATATTTCATATCCACATATAGGCAAATAAAATTATCTTCTATTAACGTCCTATAACAGTATTATAAATAAGGAAACGTATAAAATACGTGGATAAATAAATCACGATAAGAAGAAATAACTCGACACGGGTATCGGATGTCTTTCCATATTTGTTATCAGACAAACGGGACGTATTAAGATAAATATTTATTTTACATGAAGAACATAGTAATTACGTTATGTATGTAGCTGAAACCATTTTAACTGAAATTTGTATTGGGATAAAATATCGGCCAAGTGCGAGTCGGACTACCACAGTGTATATTTGTGGTATGTATATTTACCAGAAACATTGTGTTTTCTTGAATTTGATTCTGGACATTATGCGAGCTCGACTCACACTTGGTTGTTTATTTGTTTTCTTTAGACTTAACTATAATCATACCTTGATTTATGCTGGTGAATTATCGTTCTTCGTTGAAATAACAAAAAACATAGATAAAAAAAAGGTTCTTTGTGTGGCAATCCCACGTATTCTTTGACCTTTATTTAATTATTTTTAGGTGTCCACCATATTAATATATTCTGTAAAAAATCAATCGGCGATCTACTATGGCTTACAAGATACAACCTTTTAAATGTGGACAGCCGGACGGCTTAAGCTTAGTAATTAGACTTCTGTGCGGAACCTTAATATTAAACAGATCTTGAAGAAATGAGTAAGAGAAAAAGGTTATGGTTTTAGTTAATATAAATATATGGATCCTGCGAGTACCGACAGTTGTCTAGCACACTGATCCGAATTGTTAGACTGAAGACTCCAACAAGGCGTATCGAGACATAAATATTATTGATCAATAATTGTTAATCTAAAAAAACATTACTATACAGACAAGGATTCAAATTATGTTGTTATTGTAAATTTTATATATCTATGCAATAATGCAGTCACAAAAATATTTATTGATTAAATTATGCTTCTCAGTAAGTGATTACAAATCGTGTTGAGAATTAAATAAACCGTAGATATTTGCAATAAATAATTTCATTTCATAAAAGTTTAATATATTTTATTTAATACATTTTTCGAAACAGAATAGCTTAAAAGCTATATCAACTTTCTCGATAGAATGGCATAAAGGCGGTCCTTTATGTTGTAGAAATAGGTGCCACTTCAAACCAACCAAAACCCACGAAGAGCTCTAACACCTGCAAAATTTGTTCTGGCCACCAATAGTCGCCCAATAATCTGCACCTGGCATTTGACCTGCCATTATCAATACGAAGCAAATACACTTCGGTGCATTTATATAATTTTGTAAACGTCAAGACATTGATAGAACATTAACTATTAACAGTGACAAGTTTACATAAATACTGGTTACAATTTCGACAAATCTCTTACGGATTATTTCAACATTATTACGCAAGTAAACCTGTGAAAACATATTTAACTTGAAAGATAAGGGACTATGATACACAATTCTACGCCAGTATATTAAAAGTCTGAGCAATGTTCTTGCCTTTATAAAACTGACGATGTTCCAGACAAAAGGCTACTTAGTTTATTAAGCTGTTGGACTTTACCCGGAATAACGAGCTGTCAAGCGTTGGTAAGACACGTCAACGCGAAAAGTTGTAGCTAATACCCTAGAGGTAGCTGACGAGCTGTGTATAAACTTCGTCCAGCCGGTATTTAATACCAAACTTCGTAAATTCTGTAAGGCTAATATAATAATTAATATAATACACTCTTCTTATTTTTAGAAGTAAAAAAACTATCGTGCAGCCCACCTGACGTTGAGTGGTCCCTGCTTCCAGTCCAGGGCCGTCTGTAACTAACTGAATGTAGAATAACCACCAACTAAACATTTCGGTTGGTACGACTATATATTTGCGCATTATGTTGTTATTTTAATTAACATTATGATATAATGTATAAATAAGAGCAAGCCCAGGCAAAGAGGGAATCCCCCTAGAGAGCCGAATTCCCCCCACTCTCTTCGTCCCCCACCCCGTGGTGCAGTTGTGTCATAGGGTATGAGAGGCCTGGCAGGGCCGGACGTTCCGCTTTCAATTCGATTCGAATGTAGAAAAGGTTTCCGTCATGAAATCCATGACGTTTGACTCCTGTGGACTAAAATGGAATGTATCGATATAGTGAATGTGGTACCCCTTAATACCAGCGCTTCACTACTACTGTAAGACAGGAATACGGCAATGGTGCCAGCATAGAGGAACTTCTTAGTTCCACGTACTTCACTTTTTTTGCCATTTTTAAAAATATGTCTAAAAAAATCCAGTGGAATTTTCAGATACGATTATGATTCGTGTAAATAAATTCCAACCATAGTTATTGTTTTAAAAACTTTTTTTGCAAAATAGACATTACTTACTCGAAAATACAGTCAAAATATTCAGTTAGCAAAAGCTTCCGAAAAGCTCTGTTTACATAATATTGACTGTTTACAAAAATTTATACACTTCAAAGCTTATTTGTACGATACTAAATACATACATTTCAATTTTTTCGCCGTTTTTCTGTATTGGTTTTTCAAGGAAAATTAGACTAAAATGATTTTGAATCCGACATAAAGATTGACAAAACTGTCACATGCACAGTGCACGCGAATGGATCCGCATGCAGAATAATAAAAATATTTTGTCAATGTCATTGTTTTCTTTTGTAGCTTGGAAATAGCGAAGGAGCATGCAGTGAACCTGATGGTCAGTGATCACTGCCGCCCACGGATGTCTCTAATCAAACCCAAATAGCAATCAAGCTGAGGACTAGTTGGAATAATACCTCGTGTATATGTATCTCCTTTACCCCTCCAAGCCCTTACCTCTACAACACAGCAACGTTAATACTGCTGCACACACAACACCTTAAAAATGTGCATTGCAATCAAAGATATATTTCTAAATAAATGAACCTTCGCAAATTTGTCTTCCCGGACCGTAACATTCGTTTCGGAGTGAGTTTGGGAACTATTTACGGCGTACATAAGTTTTTGATGGTTTGACGTTGGAATTACTTTGCAAAGCGGTTTCAGCATCGAGTGGAGCGTATTGTTAGCTGTTGTAGATACGTCAGCGCTAAAAGTTCGGGTGAATTCCCTGGAGAGGGTGTGTCGGTACAGCGTGCCCACGCTCAAACTTCTTCCATACAAAATTCCAAACTTCCTATAATAGACACGAGTGGCAAAACTATGTTACAAGATATTACATTTTGGACCATTCATAGTCGTCATCATTAACCTATTACTATCCCACTGTTGGGCAATGTTCTTCTCTAAGAATGAAAAAGGATAGGATCTATTCCACCATGCTGGTCAAGTGCAGGTTGATAGACTTTACACTGCATTGAGAAATTTTTTGAGATGTATATCTTCACCGTTGAAACAAGTTATAAAATTAAATTAATTTCGAAAAATCAAATGCGCGTACCCAGTTTTTAAAACTTAGGACATCCAGAGTGGGAGTTTGAAATTCTGTGGAATGGGAGATAAACTAACACAAAGCGTTCCAACTTAGTTCTCAGGTGTAGCATTTGTGGCGGACCTCTAGTTGGACAGAAATTCTATTTAAGGTTGATAACGGATGTTTATGGGCAGCCGTTCCTATACTATCCGGTAGACTGTATGCATGTTTCGCACTTCTTTGCAGTAAATAATATATATATAACAGCAATAATATTTCATTTTAAGCTCATTATTAACATACGATTTTTTTGGGTGAGATAATGAACACAGTAAACGCAAGTTAGTAAATAACACTTATTGGGACACTGATTGACTCGTTTTCAGTAACACTGGCTTGAATTCCTTGGTTCATTCAATCATTTGTTAATTCGTTCGGTCATTCATTTATTTATTCTTTTTTTTCGCCCTTAGCTGCTGAAGCAGTCACGGACACTAACATTTTACAATGTAAAATGTGAAAATATATTCATATACAAATAAAATATGTATTTGATTTTTTTTTAAATCTCTGTACTTAAAACAAAACAAAAGTCATTCTATTTCAAAGTTAGTTTTTCAACAAAATAAGGATTTCAACATGGATATCTATTACTAAACTCATAATTGTGGAATTATTCCACTTTACTCCACCATGTTGTTCCAGAAGAATTTAAAGAAACAACATTAATACTGAACAATCCGTTTTTGTGCTATCTATATGATAGATTATTTTACAGGGTTTTCTTTACAGAACTTTGTAATGGTTAGACTACAAATAAATCCTATAAGATTTAAAGCTAATATTATCGCGGAGATTATACATTTTAATTACGTAACGGGTACTCACGATATGCGGTTTTTTAATTGCCTGTATTTCGACCCAGTTGCATGGATCGCGGTCACGGCGAAACTGCAGTAGCGGGGAGAAACTATTAAAAAATAAATCCTAATCCCTTCTCGATTAGGATTTAGTTTTTAATAGTTTCTTCCTTCTAGATGCTGCAGATCTTCCTAAGAAGTTAATCCTCTACTGCATTCATCAACCCGGATAGCCGAGCACAGTAGCTACGGCAAAGTTTTGAAAGGCCCACGTCAGTAGGACATTTGCCTTCCTGGATTTTGCCGTCACTTGATGAACTGAAGTATGTATGACAAGAATGATTTTGCACTAAAAATATCACGTACCGGGGTAAAAATTAAAAACCGTGAAAGTTTTCAGACTACTCGTTTGTTGCAATTCCTTTTGTCTCATTGCTCGGTGCGGGTATCGCCCACATCTGGTGGGGGCCTGGAGCATACTCCACCACGCTGTTCTAATGGGGATCCGTGGAAGTACAGGTTAATGTCCAATCCATGTCGAGTGTTTTCAAACTGCCCACAAGGCCTCTGACAAGGTTTAACGACTGCTATTCATTGATAACATCAGGGACCGAATACATAATGTACCTTCCGATGCACGGAAACGCGCATAAAACTCTACCATTGGCGGTCACAGTTCCCGGCTGCTACTGACGTTACTTAACTTCGATGATTGGTTACGACCCACGCAAACCACGGGGCTCTGCGCGCGTCGACTACTCGTTACGAAGTTTAAATAAATTTTGCAATATTTGGATGTTAATTTTAAAACAAAATTATAAAGTAACATTTTACGCCAACGCCGAAAGCTATTTAGACTGCAAAGATCAAAGAAGCAAGTTACTCCCGTTAATCCAATCATCTCACACGACTGGGCAGCCGTACTTAATATTTGTGGACTTGGAATAGTTCTGACGGTTATAGTTCCAGGGCAGTGGGGTGAAGTAAGTTCCTGTGTAAGTCTTGGGTAAAATCGATACGAAAATACATTATTTTCATCTTCGGTAGTGTTCATTCTTAAGTAACTGAAATATTTTTTTATACCTTGGAAGTATTTGTTACTTTTCAGCAAACATTCAGTTCATCTGTGAAAGATTCTACCACATTTTATAAATTAGAAGTTTACTTTTTAGAACTTACAGTTTTACTAGAATATTTTGTATAATCAATATTATTAAATTAAATTCAAGTTCTAGTAACACATAAAACCAATAAATGTAAATTATAATATGTCGTTGTATTCAGGTATATTGATATATAAAGTTTTATAAATATACTATTATGGGTGAATGAATTTAATACAAACTGATACCTACGTCACAATAAATAAATAAAATGAATAGTTTATATACTGATAGATACTCCTTTCCATGCGTTTTAATAACATTGATACACAAAGTAACCAAACACTCAGTCAGAACACATATATCTAAACAGATATCGACCGGAGATACATACAAAACCACAAATAACAAACCAGTATCATAGACGACTGCGCCTAGCGCGTCCTTGTATGATATATAACTATATACGTAAACATAACATGCATAAACATGAAGACAAACTTCCAAGACCTTTAATATGTTTTTCTCCGGATCGGGCGAGGAAGTTACAGTTCAATTAAAGTTACTAAATAAATATACGTTTGGAGAGTCTGAAATGGTTTAAGTTTGCCTTCGAGATTATTAGCTATCGCCTGATTTATAGTCAGACGGCAAACCACACTTCGCCTCAGGGTATTCTATCTCCGTTCGCACAATGGTCGGGGTGTCTGGATATGATGTGTCGACACATTGAATGGTCGTGTGGTTTGATATTGAGATATTGTGTGGAGTATTGGAGTTCTTCACGATACATTTTATCATATTGTTCTGTTTCCTGGTAAATTCTAGGCTGAAGGTGAAGCAGAGTTTGTGAGACGTGCAAACTTATTTGGCAACGATACATTGTGATCAGTCTGTAGAGAGATTCCAAAATCCGACACTAGTCCAGTGAACAATAACTGTCACAAGACTTATGTTCCAATTGGCCATAACAACGGTCCACTGCTTTTTACATCCTATGCATTCATCTTAAACTATATGACCGCTTCTATGTTGTCGATAAAGTTGTATTCTATCATGTCAGACACAAGTTTAAAGTTGTAAAGAACCAACAGTACTGCGTTTTATTATATTATAGACACGTATACAATCTGTTGTCTTGTTGTCGGAGAATAAACTTTTAATGAAATTCTATGTTGAAGATAAACACTTGTAAGTAAGCGCACGTATATTTATACTTAGTATGAAAAAATTCACACCTTGTTTGCAGAGTTATGCAAAGTAGTTTCAAACTAATTTAACAATAATGAGCGACTAGGATGGTTACGTGGCTTCATTATAGCTACCGACATGTTTACTGTGTTGTTTAATACTTTGGTGCCAAACAGCAGTAATGTGTAGTATAATCCTTTGGAGAATAATTTTCAGAATATTTCTATTGTGACTATCAGTGTATTTATTGTTTTTTTTTATGTTTGTAAAGGAGAAAACGAGCATGCAGGCCACCCGATGTTAAGTGGTCACCGCAGCCCATGGACACCCACATCCAACCCCAAACAAAACCGAAGTTCCGTTTGA
>DWKL01004946.1:0-10237 GCA_018249415.1 Phareas burnsi
CCACGCGGGTCGTCGATAGCAGTGATAGTTACAGTGACAACCTAGTGGTAAGATTCAGGCCTCTTACGTGAGGGTCCAAGGTTTGATCCCGCGCGCCTCTTTGATACATACATATATATATACATATGTATATACGCGGTCGTAGTCGCGGATTGTTGTTGCAAAGTTTCCGCGAATAAGCTTAAGTAAGTCAGTGATAAATTACTTGGAAATTTAGTATTGTCCGGGATTCAAATCCGGAGAGCGTGAGAGAGAAATATACACAGTAACAATTTATCCGCATGGCCCACTTTGAAACAAGGTTACTTTAACAATAAATTGTATAATATATTTAGACATTCAGAACAGATTACCTAATTGAATTTTTATATATGTATATGTTTAAATATACATACTCAATTAGATTAATGATCGCGGGTGTTAAAAATAAAAATGTTAAAAATAGCCACCACTCGTTGCCTTGCGTATATTTTTTTGTTTTTTCACACATCATATTATAAAACAAATGAACGAACGAACGAACGAACGACCGCACAAACGGGCGAACGGACAAACGCTTTCTACACAGACCCACACTAGGAGTCCCTGTGCCTTAGGTGCCATGGCCACATACAAAGACAAATACACAAACCCAGACGCAGAACCGAAATCTAAACCCATAATTTGGGTCTGCCCGGGAATCGAACTCCGCACCCTCTCCACGTCAGACCGGTATAGTAATTGCACCACGTATACCCTTTTATTACAATCAAAATGTATCAATTACAAAAAAAAATAATGTAATTTGTAATGAAAAAAAACTGGCCAATTGATTTTTTGTTTTGTGATGTAACAACAAATTAACTGTTTTCTGACTTTTCCCTTTACTCGTGTTATATGAAGTAGCTTCTTGCCGAATTTCATTATGCTAGGTCAACGGGAAGTACCCTACAGGTTTTGATTCCTGCGAGAGCCAAAATATGCGGGATTGCGTTGACTTAGAAGCTTGATTTTTTCACAGTTCCAAGTGATTGCAGACTTGAGTATTTGATATTAA
The DNA here is from genome assembly GCA_018249415.1 of Phareas burnsi. NCBI lineage: Eukaryota > Metazoa > Arthropoda > Insecta > Lepidoptera > Hesperiidae > Phareas > Phareas burnsi. Next base: position 1,037 of record DWKL01004946.1, read on the forward strand.
TTTCAACTTGATACCTCCATGCGCTCCTCAGAACAGAAGAAAAAATAAAACGACAGACAGACAGATAACGAAGTGCTTCTATATCATTTATTTCCTTTTGAGGAACCCTGAAAACGGGGAAAATCAATATGGGCGAGGCAGTGCAGTTCTATGGCTTAAGCCATAACGATTTTTGCCTGTCTCTATTAACGTAGATATTTGTTAGAACTTCATTTTTTTTTTAAAGAACCCCACTTCATAGCGCGTGGGGAATGCCTCAGGAGGAAGCTCATTCCACATACGTGTCTAGTTGTGATGGATCGCTGATGCGGAAATTAATTGTATAAGTTTTAAATAGGTGGTAGAACTATATATAGTCCAACCAGGGAGGTACTACCGCCGCCCTCACAATCCGCCGTGAAGCAATTCTTGCGTTTTGGTTAGATAGATGTGGTTGTCGGGTACACTTACAGCGAGGCGACCGTCTTAATCCTCAGGAGTAGTAACACATCTATGCAGGGCCTGAAATAGGACTTCAGTCTTATTTAGGGTTAGATGTGGGAGTCTGTGGATTGCAGTGACTTTTTAACATCAGGTGGCCTGCCAGTTTGTTTGCTGCTCTTCAAATATAAAAACATAATGTATATTAAAATATCACATTTTGAGAAATCATCAGTTATAAAGTGCCAGCCTCACGATTTAGAGGAGGGAGGGGGGCGGCGGCGTTACGCATCTGTATTATGATATTGTTCTACCACATATCTACAAAAATATGCTGACCTCAATTGGGGTCACTCGGTCAAGCAGTCACATCGTACAAGAATTTGCACTATACGTAACAAACAAAATTTTTCTTCTGTTTGAAAAGTAGTAAACGAGCATTCAAGCCACCTGATGTTAAGTGGTCACCGCAGCCCATGGACACCCACATCTAACCTCCAACAAAACTAAAATTCTATCTGAGGTTATAGTAGATGCATAACTATTCCTGAGGACTAAGATAGTCGCCTCGTTTTGAGTGTGCCCGGCTACCGTACTCCAACCGAAATACAAGAATTATTTCATGGTGGATTATGAGTGCGCTGGTGGTACCTTCCTAGTCGAATTATAGTTCTACCACCTATTAGATAGGTAGATTTTATTGTTATTAGATTGATAGGTAGATCTTTGATAATATACTTGACTAAAAATCATACAGCAATATCTTTTTTTTAAGTCTTAAGAGTAGCAAACGAGGATGCAGACCACGTGATGCTCAGTGGTCACTGCATCCCATGGACACCCACTTCTAACCTCAAACAGGACTTCCTTAAACAGCAAGCCCTATCTGAATTCCTACTTAGATGCATCACTCCTGAGTACTAAGACGGTCGCCTCGCTAAAACACGCTTCTCTCCGAAACACGAACCGAACACGACAAGCACGCTTCTCTCCGAAACACGAGAATTGTTTCATGGCGGATTATCAGTGCGGCTGTGGTACTTCCTCGGTCGAATTATAGTTCTACTACCTATTTAAAACTTATACAATTAATTTCCGTATCAGCGACCCATTACAGCTGAACACGTACCTATGTGGAATGAGCTTGCTCCTGAGGTAATCTCGACGCGCTATGACATGGGGTTCTTCAAAAAAAGTGCAAAAAGAGCTCTCCTTCAACTTGGTCAAAGTCGGCGATGCATTGGCGACTCCTTTGATATTACAAATGTCCATAGGCGACGGTCATCACTTTCCATCAGGTGGCCCGTCTGCTTTATCGCTAGGCTTATATATTAAAATAAACACGGGACTCTAAATAAGAGTCACCAAATCCAAAATGGCCAAGGGCTAATTGGTGACGGCATGTCATTAAAAGCAAGTCATTGAAGAACTAACAGGCATTCTTTCCGATTCTTCACCGTCAGTGTCATAACTCAGGTCATGAACGACCAGGATTATGGGAAAACCTGTAAGTAATTGCTAAAAAGTGGTAGAATAATTCCTCCAGATAAGTACCATCGGTGCTCTCATAATCTGCCCTAAAGCAATTCTTGTTTCGGTTGGAGGGTGTGGTTGCCGGCTATACTTACAGTGAGGCGACGATCTTAGCCCCCAAGAGTAGTAACATACGACCTCAAATAGGATTTTAGTCTTGTTTGAGGTTAGATGTGGCTATCTATGGTTTGCAGTGATCACTTAACATCAGATGGATTGTATGCTCGTTTGATACGATAAGAAAAAAGTCTTGAATAAAAACGATCACTAAAAATGTAATTTATAAACGGCCATATCATGATCATTTTTGATAGTAAAAAATCTTCTACGTACCTCAGATATGACTTCAGTCCTGTTTGAGATTCAATGTGGGAGTCCATGGACTGTAGTGACCACTGAACCTCAGGCTCCCACGCTCGTTTGCTACTCTCCTAACATAAAAACGCTCGTTTGCGCCTTCTATCACATAACGTCAGTACACTGTCCCAGATATGCATTTAGAATCTAGAATACCTATTACTTCACCCAGCCCATTTCACTAACCTTGTGAGCGGACGAGACTTGAATACTTGATGGGGTGACACATAAATTGTGGAGTTGGGACATTTTGAGAGTCAAAATACAATGACGCAGAATACCACTGCTCTATCTCTTCCCAAGGATGTCGTAAGAGACCGGTACAGTGCAACTCGGATTCGCGCAACGAGACTTCCGCACAAACTGGTTGTTAATCGCAGATATTTTTATTATGTAACTACAAATTTATTGTTTTTGTATTTTTCCCTTTACTTATACTATTAGACTAAGAAGCTATCTTGCCAAATTTCATGATTCTAGGTCAACGGGAAATATCCCTTCATCATCGACCCATTAATGTTCCACTGCTGGGCACAGGTCTCCTCTCAGAATGAGAAGGGTTAGGCCATAGTCCACCACGCTGGCCAAGTGCGGATTGTTAGACTTCACACATTTTCGAGAACTTTGCAAAGAACTCAAATGTGTAGGTTTCCTCACGATGTTTCCTTCACCGTTAAAGCAAGTGATAATTAATTTCTAATACGCATTTAACTTCGGAAAATTAGAGGTGCGAGCGGGGTTGGAACCCCGGCCACTCAACTTGAGAGGCTGGAATCTTAACCACTAGGCAACCACTGCTTCACTGCTAGGGTAATATCCCTAGCGAGTGTCAAAATATGCGGCATAAACGGCCGTATATTCTTATTGCATTGACTTAGAAGCTTGATTTTCCACATCTCCAAGGGATTGTAGACCTGAGTATTTGATATTTATCTCAACTCGATACCCTCTCGCGTTCCTGAAAGAAGTTCTTGGAACATTAAAAAAAAGCTTTTATTATGTGAGAAGAATAGCAAACGAGGATGTAGACCGCCTAATCTTAAGTGGTCACCGCAGCTTATGGACACCGACATCTAGGATCGAACAAGACTGAAGTCATATTTGAGGTCGTACGTAGAGGTGTCATTACTCCTAAGAACTAAAGGTGGGCTCGCTGTAAGTATACCCGACAGCCGTACCTTCAACCCAAGCACAAGAATTGCTTCACGGTGGATCGAGGAGGCGGCGGTGGTACCTCTCTGGATGTTCTACTACCTGCCGAACAATACCACCATCAATCAAAGACCTTCTAAGAATTGAAATGGCCGCTTCGCTGTAAGTGTATCGACAACCGCACCTCTCCGACCGAAACACAGGAATTGCTTTTCGGCAGATTGTGAGAGCGGCGGTGGTACCTCCCCGAACAGACCATAGTTCTATCCCCTATAAACCAAAACGTAACAACAAAAACACCACCAAAAGCATTTATATCTGTTTAACTCCGATAAAACATTAAACCTTCACCCAAATCGGTCCCCGCGCGATCGTTATAACCGTTACATAAACTATTACATGACCATTTGAAGTTCCTAATTTTTGGTTCAAGTTCACACTTACCGTGGCCGACAGATTTCACTTGTGTTGCAAGTTTGACGAAAGAGCGTATGCGTAAAATAGTGCAGGCGAAAATGATCTTTATTGCCTATGTATCTGGTAATGCAGCGGTCTTTTTCGCGTTTAAGGTTCAAACAAAAGCTCAGTGGGTGAGGGGAGAATTGATCTTTGGCTGCTAGCTGCATCGCGCTGAGTACCCTCGAATTTGGTATACTCTACAATGGTTCTACGTCGGTCTAGCGAATTTAAAAAAGAAATAGATTGTTTTTTTTAAAAAGGCCGTATACAGTGCCAGATTAAGCTTACGCAGGGCTCGTAGAAAATTCTATCAAGGGGCCCTTGACTTGCTATGGGTTCTTAAGTTTAAAGTGGTTAAACAAAACGGCATATGTTTATTTACTATCCATGGGTTTATTTTGTTGGATTTTAACAGTACAGTAGATCACTATAGACCGTGTTGGGCGCTGGCAAATACAAAAGCCCTAAATGAGATTGCCCTGGAAGTAGAATTTTGCCTCGCTCAGGGGTGAGCGAGTCTGGACACGCAGGACGTTGCGCGGAGCTCGTAGCAATTGCTGCTCTTGCTACGTGGTCAATCCGGCACTGCCTGTATTCGTGAAGACCTTAGACCTAAATAGATTAAGTGACTTTGTGTTGGTTTTAATGGCAATAAGACGTAACACACTTAACCGTTGCAACTTGATAGGTGGTAGAATTATTGTTCGACCGGGGAGTAATATTTGTGTTACGGTCGGAGAAGTATGGTTGTCGGGTACTCTTACAGCGAGGCTACCATCTTAGTCCTCAGGAGTAGTGACACATGTACGTTTTTACCACACCGCTCTGACACGGAGAGGGTTCCAGATTCGATTCCCGACCAGGTAACATTTAAATGATTAAGTTATATTTTTGTTCTGGGTCTGAGTGTCTGTGTACTTGTTTTGACATGGCACCCATGACACAGAGTTGTCAGGGTTTGTGTCCCGATTAGGCAACAACTAAATGATTCAATTATATTTCAGTTCTGGGTCTGGGTATTTTGTACTCGTCCATGACACCCACGACACAGAGTATCCCAGTATGGGTTTATGAGAGTAGAAAGTAGTTTTTTTACGTACATTGTGTTCAATTCACTTCAAAGGGGAGATTCAGTTAACGGTTTTTTTATTATTCTGTAGCTATTTGTGTTAACATCACCTGTTTTTAACTTGAATAAAGTTGTTTAATGGTTACAAATTACTTACATTATCCCGTCAATTTTAATCACAATATCATTATTTGTTATACAACTCGCCATTATTACTTTGCGCTCAGTCTTATAATGGCTTTTTCTCCATCTTAAAATAATCTCTACTCACCAATCTTGTTAAATCAATATAACAACCATTAAATTTAATTAATGTTATTATTTCAGATCCAATGGAAAATTCCTGTTATTATTTATAAAGGAAACATTTAAAAATATATCAAAAAATTTATTATCATAACACGATATATAATTATTATAGAATTACTTTATAATCTCATTGATACTAATTTAACCTAGATTAGTATCAAAGAGATTATAAATAGTTTGTTATGGATCTTGGCTTCAACCCTTTTTTTGTCCCACTACTGGGCACGGGTCCCACAACTGGAGAAGGCCTAAAGCATACTCAATCATACCACGCTGCTTCAATGCTGAATGGTGCAGACCCGGGTTAGTGGTCAACCCGTGTCGAACTCCAAACCGCCAAGGCCTCCGACAAGGTTTAACGACTGCTATCCACTGGTAACAACCGGGACCGATAGCTTTACGTGCCCTCCGAAGCACGGAAGCGCGCATGAAATTTAGCCACTAACAGTTAGTCGTCCAACTTCCGACCGCGTACGATATTGCTTAACTTCGTTGATCGGTTACGATCTACGCTAGTAGCGGGACTATGCGCGCTTCGTCAGATGTTTTTTATGTTTGTAAAGTAGTAAATGAGCATGCAGTCCACCTGATGTTAAGTGGTCACCGCAGCCCATGGACACCCACATCCAACCCCAAACAAAACCGAAGTTCCGTTTGAGGTTGTTTACGGATGCGTCACTACTCCTGAGGACTATGATGGTCGCCTCGCTATATGTCTGCCAGGCAACCGCACCTCTCCAACCGAAACAACAATTGCTTCACGGCGGATTATAAGGGCGGCGGATACATAGAAAGATAGCGGATAGTTAGATAGCTAGATTCTTGCTTTACTTATATCTTCGGGAGTAATCTTCGATATTACTCAATCAATTTCAAAAATCTTTCACCATTTGAAAGGCATTCCCGATAGTCATAGGTTATATATAATAAGCTAAAGCTATGAAATTCGTCAACTAAGTCGGAAAAATCGTGCTTTTTAAGAGCTTCCACGGCGTGCGCGAGAATGAAAATGGGTCTAAATTCTGGTATTACACTGACAATTCGCGGACAGGCCTGGGGCATTATATTTTTGAAGTTATACTTCCATTGGTGCGTTATGAAAATTTGTTAAGAATGTTTTTTTCCGAATGAAACAATTTGCCGCAATGGTACACAGAATGAAGTTAGCCACAAATGAAAATTATTTTTATTGTGATTATTTTCTTTACGGTCTGAACTTATCCAACTGCTCCACATACTATTCGTGTCTTATTATATTGAATTAAAAGGTTAATAAATTAAAAAAGTTACTTATTTTAAGTTATTATTTATAGTGTTTGATGTCGTGTATTGTTTATCTCGCTTCAAATTATTTCAATGCGTAAAAAAATCATTTGTAATTAACGCCAAACAAGTATAACTACATACGTGCGTACATAAGTACACACACGGTTTTTGTTTATAAATAATATTTGTAGGTGACAAAAACTTTAAGATACGTTTTATTCACTTCAACTTCAACTTCAACAAAAAACATTTTTTTAGAATTATTGTCGGTTTATATGTTTGTTCGCGAATCACATGAAAACTGCCTAATCTATTTAAATGGGTTATTTACATTTTAAAAGCATCCACTCAGGCTTATATACTGCCATAAGTTTGAACAAGATCGGTAAAATAGAACCAAAGTTACAGCTTGACCTCTCTGAAGTATGGACCCACATATGCCGCCGGGAAGTCAATTAAACTGTTTGCTTTGTTTTTTTCCATTACCGGCGGAAGTTTAATTAATGAATAATAACTAACATGACATGACAGCTATGGCCTAACCCTTCTCATTCTGAGAAGACACCCATGCCCAGCAGTGGGACATTTAATTAATGGGTTGATGATGATAATCACGATCATCATCAACTCATTAATGGCAAGTGACCAAGTGAAGTTAGCCATGTGTGAGTCGGTCTCGCGCATTTAGAATTCCATACAGAATTGTTAGGTATGTAAATACATTATTTATTTGTAACGTAACTACAAATTTAGGGTTTTCGGACTTTTCCCTTCACTTGTGCTATAAGACATTGCTTCTTGCTAAATTTCATGATTCTAGATCAACGGGAAGTCCCTTGTGAGTGTCGAAATATGCGGCATAAATTGTCGTATTTTTTGATTGCGTTGACTTAGAAGCCTGCATTTTTCACAGCTCCAAGGGATTGCAGACCTGAATAATTAATATTAATTTCAAGTTTTTACCTTCACGCGTTCCTGAGAATATGGCTCTTGACAGAGCGACAGACAGAAGGACGACAAAGTGATACAGTAGACCCTCCTACCTCATTCCATTTGAACCATTGACCACTTATAATTTCCCGGTGATAATTAATATTAACCGCATTTATGATACTGAATGTAACATATACATATACAAAAGTAGGCTAATCGGTGCATACGTAATCGAGTTCTTGGGTGCTAAGCAAACGATATCGGAATTGTAATTTTATTACGGTTTTGAAAGAGGATTTATTTTATGTGATAACTACTACAAATGGCTGATTTGTTTGATGGATTTCCCGGTACTGCGACATCTGTTTTATTTATAGGCATGTAGTAAAAAATTGTTATATAGCGTCGCTCAAATAGTGCAAAGACTGTCTTTCATCAACTAAAAAGTGAGCAAGAACCCTTTTTTAGTTTTGACGAAGAGCGAACCAGCGTGCACACTTGATGTTCAGTGGTCAGTGCAGCACATGGACACCCACATCTAAAATCTAACAGGGCAGACCTTAAATACGCCTGAGGACTGAGATGTTCGCCTCCCTGTAAAGTGGTTGAAAGATGGTAGAACTCGTTTGCAACTCTTCTCACATAAAAAAGCGTGTATTTATATACGTACGTAAGAGGTTGTACTTCTTTGGCGACATTTATTAAACATGAATTAATATATATATGTAATTGTATAAAATATATAATTGTAATAAAATATTACTTGAAAAAAATATTAATTTTAACTGAGCAAACAACCTATAAGCGAAAGTACATGCTATTAAAACGTTGAAAAAAAATTTAATTTGAAAGAAATCAATTATGTGTTACATCGGCGCGTGCAACTTCTTTCCACGCTAATAAATTATGTTCTTTTGGCGCGTGCAACTTAGTCCCACGCTTATAAATTATGTGTTACAACGACGCGCGCAACTTTGTCCCACACTAAAAATACTAAATATTTTTTTCGTTAAAAGTATAACTTAAAAAAAACAAACATACAAATTTATTTATATAGTTCAATATTTATTACATATTTAACCTTGCTATAACTCGAAATTATTATCTTAACCGGTTTAATTATGTATTTATGTAATGTTTCCTGGGGAATTTTATAGCAGGCACGAAATATAGCATATTTGTTTACGTTATGTTAAGTACAGGTTTATATTAACTGTAAAAACTCTACGCCATCTGTAAAACAATTATGATTCTATTGCTCTCTTTGAGGTCTAACTTCAACCTGTCGTTTTCGTGTGACGGCTTTTAACATTTTTGTTGAATATGCGTGAAGTACATATTCTCATACGTGATAAGTGATAAAACCATTATCTGCCAGTGAACCTTTAGGCTAAGCAAATAATATGAAATATGAATATTAAATAAAATAAAAAATATGAAAATAATATATATCATTTTGTTTGAAGAGTAGCAAACTAGCTCGAAGGCCGCTTGTTAATATTAAGACATGACATGACATGACAAGGGAACTTCCCTAGCTACGGTCCTAAGATCCCATAGGGATCCCTCTTTACCCGGGCAGTTCTCGAGGGGGTTACTAATACCCCCCGGGGGGTGTTTACCAAACCCGCTGTTTAGCGGGGGGGACGGTTATCGGTCATCCAAACGAGCCGCGTCTCTACAGCCGTCTCCCTGGTGGTCGG
>DWKL01004947.1:0-10237 GCA_018249415.1 Phareas burnsi
CGCCTCGCTATATGTGTGCCTGGCAACCGCACCTCTCCAACCGAAACACAACAACTGCTTCACGGCGGATTGTGAGGACGGGGTCTAAGGCGGTCGCCTCGCTGTAAGTGTACCCGATCACCGTCCAACCGATACAAGAAGCCTCACGTTGGATTATGACGGCGGCGGGACGGTACTTCCTCAGACGAACTATAAGTTCTACCGCCTATAAAGTTATGTGCATATAAGAAATTAATTGTAAACAAACACTTTCTACATTCATAATCGCACATTAGGATATCTATTTTGTGTCGTGGGTGCCATGGGCACATGCAAGATAAGTGCATATGTCATTTGCTATGACAAACAGGAAAACATCGTGAGGAAACCTACACACTTGAGTTATCTGTAAAGTTCTCGAAGGTGTGTGGAGTCTCACAATCTGCACTTTTCGTGGTGGACTATGGCCTAAGTCTTCTCATTCTGAGATGATACCCGTGCTCTGCAGTGGGACATAGTGGGTTGATGGTGGTAATGAAATAAAACATCAACGTCGCACTGCTGCCAAGCCAAAAACGAGAGTAGCGTTAGCCCACCGTATGTTGTTTTTACGACTACCTCAAATTACCGCTAATTTGATCCCGTGCGGTCCCACATATATGAGAGTCGCAAAAGTACTAAACTTTTCATATAATTCTATTATATTTTATCATCAGCATCACTCTCCTATTAAGGCAAAACTGACATCCTTAAGCTAAAATGCCGTTATCCAACGTTATTGAGGTTTTCTTAATGTACGAATTAAAAGTTTGAAAATGCTCTATTAGATTTATTTTTGATACCTCAAACTTATGCGTATGACGTCTCGTTATTAAGTAGCACTCATTAAAAAAACATCTTGTTTTTTTTACCATAACTCGATAATTGGTTTCGGTAAGTAACGTCATTACAGCTCAAGGACGGCAGAAAACGAGCGAAGCATTGGAGGCGCCACTGTCGCGCCCTGAGTTGCGTTACTACCTCCAATTACCGCTAACGCGGTGCCGCGCGTGCCGCAAACATCGAATCTCAGAAGTGCTAAGCTAATAGAGCCGAAGCCAATTGGTTTTCACCGTTGTCCAGTCCACAGCAACGGTCCGTTCGAGTGTTTGTTTTACAATTACGAATGTTGCATATTCTTGTGTTCACGTGAAAACTGTTTATCGACAGGTGGCTGGACGTTCTTGACGAGCATAAAGACTTCGCACGCGATTGCGTCTGCGAAGTCTTTATGCTATTTATTCATGTGGATGATTTTGTTTAAATTACTTTTTATTTAATTGAATTATATACTACAAGATGTCTCTGTTTAAGAGCACTGATAGCCTACTGGTTAAGATTCCGGCCTCTCGCGCTTGGTGTCCGAAGTTCAATTTCCACACGCACCTCAAATTTTTCGAAATTATGTGCGTTTTAGAAATTAATTATCACATGTTTTAATGGTGAAGAAAAACATTGTGAGGAAAATCGTCTTACTATCTAAGCAAAGGTAATGAAAATAATCAATCATCATCAACACATTAATATCCCACAGCTGGGTACGGATATTCTCTCAGAAAAAGAAGGATAGGCCATAGTCTACCACGATGGCCAAGTGCGGATTGGTAGACTTTACACACCTGCATGATCTTTACACGGATCTCACCGATGTGTAGTTTTCCTCACGATGTTTTTCTTTACCGTTAAAGCAAGTGATAATTAATTTGTAACACGTACATAAGTTCAAAAAATCAGTGCGTGCGAATCTTAATCACTAGACTATCGTTGTTTCGATACAATATTCACAATAAATGAAAAAAAACACTCAGCGTTAAATGTTCTATATTTATCTTAAAATTGTTTAAAAACCGCACAAATAGACAATGATGTGCTGTAATTTTATTGTATCGAAACCCATCACCGCGGATAGTGCGCACACCTCTCGTGGAAATCGATTAAAAAATTTACGGCACTGAAATATTGTATCAACACAAACGTGTCAAAAAAAGTTGTTTCCATCCGAATTTTTGATGGTAGCAGCGAAAAATCACATATTGGCGAGAACGCGAGCGGAGCGTTCGGTCGTAAAATGGGAGAGTCGGACCGTTAGCCGGCGATCCGATTGTTTGTTTCACAAATATTTACAAACATTTAATGGGTGGTCGAACTATAAACTATAGTTCATCCGGGGAAGTACCCGGCATTATGAGGGCGGCCTCATAATCCGCCCTAAAGCTCTTTGTTTCGGTTGGAAAGGTGTTGTTGTGAGTACATTTACAGCGAAACGATCGTTTAATGCTTAGGAATTGTAACGCATCTACGTACGATCTCAGATAGAACTTCAGTTTTGTTTGAGGTTACACGTGCTCGTCCACGGGGTGCAGTGACTATTTGATATCAGGTGATCTTCACGCTCGTACGCTGCTCTTCAAACTTGATAGAAACTAGCTGACGCCCGCGACTTCGTTCTCTGTCTCATTTGGCATACTTCTTTCCTAAACTTCGCATGCAAATTTTTCCGCTCATAAGAATCGTAGTTTGATCTTACATAGCCTATAACTTTCCCCAACAAATAGCCTATCTTATTAAAAAAGATTTTTTCAAATCCGACTGCTAGTTCCAGAGATTAGCGCGTACAAACAAAAAAACGAACTCTTCACATTGATTATATTGCTATAGATTGCGGATATACAATCAAACTGTGTGTCTATCGATTGTTTGTGGGTCATATTAATTTTGTTTATGTTCGACGAATAGCAAAGGAGCGTGCAGACTACTTGATGTTAAATGATCACTGCAGCCCATGGACACCCACTTTTAATCCCAAACGGGACTGACATTTTATCTGAGGTCGTACGTAGAACCTCCTACTCCTGAGGACTAAAATGGTCGGTGGTAAATAGTTATATTTGTGTTAAGCAGTAATAGCTTTTTCGTTAAGATTCCGTCCTGTCCCACCGGTTGCCGGGTATCGAATCCCGGACGCGCTGATTTTTCGAACTTATGTGCTTATTAGAAATTAATTGTCGCTCGCTTCGGTGAAGGAAACAGTCGTGAGGAAACATACACATCTTTGTAAATTTCTCGAATTGTGTGATATCTACCAATCCGCACTTGGTTATCGTGGTGAACTATGGCCTAATCCTTCTCATTTTGAAAGTGCATCCGTCCCTTGCAGTGGGACCAGAATGGGTTTTGTGGATAATTATTCGGGATTTCGAGGATTTCGAGGGGTTCGAGGGTGATTGCAAATATTTACACATAATACCACAATATTAGTTAAAATATTATGATATAATAGGAAAACATATACAGTGGGGGCCAAACCTTCGGTTATCCTTGCATGCCGACAGACCGTGTATATAGAGTGCGAGCAAGACGGCCACAGCTGTTTGGCTGTCTCATTTACACAAAAGAACTAATTTTACCCCTATCTTGCGCGGCAATTTTAATAATTATATTTTTGGGTGGTAAATCTAAATTTATTTTTGTATAAATAGAGAGCGATTTTTAATAAATATTCATTATAGTTCTGGCCTTCGACTCTCAATGGTCTCCTGTAAACTCGAAAACCTACGCGACGTGTACCAGAATTATCTAAAATATTTATTACAATATTGAAATGACCCACAAATTGACCGATGAAATCCGTAGCCGTATGACCTGATGTCTCCAACTTCCAGTCGCTGATGCGGTCCATGTCTGTGGAGCAGCGCTGGCAGGACCTCGCGTCGCTGCTGACCATCCCGCCGCCGCCGGAGCAGTACCAGCACTACCACCAGCATCCTCACGCACATCCGCACAACATCAGGTGAGCGTCTATACGTATGGCGACATCTCTCGGCGTGGAATGTATTGTAATCAATATGTATATAAGGTTTAGAAAACTTCATGCATGTGCTAAATTTCGATACAAATGGCGATATCTCTTTGTGTGTTATATAATCAATATATAAGGTTGTTAAAAATTCCATCATATGTGGCGCCATCTCATGGCGTACAATGATGGTCGTCAATATCTATATAAAATTTTAAAAACTTTATTACCTGTCGCCCATATCTTGGCGTATAGTATAGGGTTCTTAATAAAATTAAATACATGGTTAATTAAACTTCGTCTCCTGTGGTGGCACTATTTTGCAAAATGTATACAAACTTCGTTACTCATAACGCCATCTCTGAGCGAACAATGTAATGTCGTCAATATTTATTAGTTTAGAAAACTTCATCACGTGTGGCGCCATCTCTTGACGTATAATGTAAGGTCGTTAATAAGGTCGTCATAGACTAATACAAACCCTTAATACCATCAATCGTTTATTGTTCTTAGCGCTCATGGCGCCGCTGCGGGCTACGCGCCGAACTACCACGCTCCTATGCCAGTACCGCCCGAGAAACACCCAGAGGCCTACGGTAAGCAGATTTATAATAACGTTTAATAACGCTTTCTGGCAAGATGATCCGGCGTTAGAATCCCGGGCATGCCGATTTTTTTACGTCACTTGCTATAACGATGAAGGTCCAGGTCTCCCCCAGTTGTGGATAGACCTGTGACCAGCTGTGGGACATAGGGTCGTCCATTTCACGGAATGTTTTAGCATCTTCCCGCCGACCCCCTCCTCCCCCTCCCTTCCCCCCACGCCCCGTGGGGGAGCCACGTCCCCTGGTGTTGTGTCAAGGTTTTAGACGTATAAATACACGCGATATTTAACTACATCCACTTCCCCTCTTGTGATATTTGTAATTCTACCGAACCTCCTCCTCCCCTTCATTAAAGTAAATCAGGTAACAATCGCACGTGATGTATGAACGATCCCTAAGTGTTGCAACCATCTTACCATTGTACGTGACATTCATATACCGGTACTATTACAGGTGTATGTATAGTATGTGACGTCATCAGCTCCAAGTTCCGAGTCAAGTAAAAGGTTGTAACATGGTAATCCCTTCCCCAGGAGCCGCAGCACCCCTGGAGGGCGCTTATAAGGTGGAAGCGGCGCATCATCCGCAGCAACACGACAGCATTTACTACCAGGTGCGTATGCCATTGACGAAGGTACATCTCCTCCCAGACTAGGCAGAGGATGGGGAGTATTTTTCCCACCTGTAACATCTGTGACATCTGTAATCAACCCCGAAAAGGATTGATGTCCGGGACGCTCGCGGCGCTGCGCGGCTTTCATAAATCGTAACCATTCAACGAAGTTAAGCAACGTCGAGCGCGGTCGGAAGTTGGATGGGTGACCGCATTGGCTAAATTTCATGCGCGCGTCCTTGCTTCGGAGGGCACGTAAAGCCGTTGGTCCCGATTATCATCATTGGATAGCAGTCATGTTTAAAAACATTCGACACAGGTTGGCGATTAACTCCACCAAACCGTATTGGAGCAGCGTGGTGGAGTATGCACTAGGCCTTCCGAAGTTGTGGGGAGAGATACGTGCCCAGCAGTGGGACATAACAAAGGCTTGGAGCCAAGATTGAAGACCTGGGGTTGGCAACTGCGGTGCTACCCCTCAGGGTAAACACAGATCACTCATGTGGATCATGATCGTCTTCTCATGTGGGTGGGAACACTGTGTAGTATCTCTTGTTTACTGCACCCTTCAAACCAGATCACAGCAGCATTTGACTCAGATCACAGAGCTGGTAGAACTATAGTACGTCGGGGAAGTACCACCGCTGCCCTCATAATCCGCCGTGAAACAATTTTTGTGCTTCGGTTGGAGAGGTGCGGTTGCCGGACACACTTACAGCGAGGCGACCGACTTAGTTCTCAGGAGTAGTGACGCATCTATGTACAACCTCAGACAGAACTTCAGTTTTGGTTAAAGGTGTTGCCCATGGGCTGCAGTGAATATTTAACATCAGGTGGCCTGAACGCTTATTTGCTACTCTTCGAATATAAAAAAAAATACTGCTATATATAGGCAGAGCTATCGTGCAGGGGCGTAGCTACCGGAGGGCTAGCCGGTACGGTGTACCGGGGCCCCCGGACCCTGACCAGCAAATCTCTGATTGAATTAACAAAAAATTCAACCACCGCCAGAATATAAATAAAATAGGTTGCAAAAGCAACACGATTTTAAAATATTTACATATTTATATTGGCTTGATAAAACTTAAACAGTTTAGTAAGGGCTCCATTTTTTTTGCACCAGGCCCTCGGCTACCTACCTAGCCAACCAGCTAGCTAGTGCTCCCGTGCTCCCCCTTTTTTTATAACGAGGGGGAAATTTGCAAAAGATGCCCTGATGTCTTAGGGGAGAGATTGTACAAGTGACTTTTTAACTAAAGTCCTCCTTAAAGCTATCGTTGATATGGTTAGCACGTGAATGAGATGAAAATTCAAAAATGTATATCGCAAACTTATTGTCCACAGAACTCGACCTCGGAGATGCCGCCCAATCAGGACGTGTTCCTGCAGTCCATACTGAACGACGAGGATCTGCAGGTCATGGACATGGCTTTGAACGAAGGTACGTGGACTACTGGTTGCTATGTAGATGTTATATCGTAAAAAATTAAAATTGATGGATAACAATACCATGAAAGAAAGAAAAAGGCTTAAGAAGGAGGATTAAAGCAGGGGAGGTAAGACGGTAAGTAGACTGAAGAAAAAGAAGGAAGGGGTGGGGCGTAAGTGTCGGAAAAGGGAAAAGGGCGGGAGATGGGTGGGAAGAAAAGGATATTAGAAAGGGGAAGGGAAGTAAGGAGGGGTGACAAAGGGGTAAAAATTCGCTCATTCTCTTAAACGTGTGAAAGACATAAATACAAAAGTCGCCATTTTGGATTACATTATTTATTAAGATAAGTATAACTTACAAGATTACATTTCAAACCAGTACGAACTGAATTTGTTTATACAATGGAATGGTTTATGTAATTATTGCATTGCTGATGGCTTTTCGAGGCTTTGACTGTTATTATACAAAAGGCATTATGCATTCAATATTAATTTATCATTTTGTTTGTTAACTGCTTTATCATCAATTTGTCAATTCGTATAATGAATTAAACCTCCAATAAACTGAGTCTGTTTTTTTCGGGCTAAGCTCAGAAACTCCTGTACAAATTTTCATATTGTTTTCACCAATAGAAAGTGGGATTCCCTAAATACAACCTCCCTCCTCCACACTCCCCTCCGCACACACACCTTCTTTCTCCCACTTACGTTATATTTATAACCTGACCAAACCTACCTAAGTAGATAGTAATAGATGGTAGGTGTGGGTAGAAGGTTGCTTTAACGATACACCCAGAATAGAAATCTACATTAATAATTTAGTTGTCAGCTCGGCTGGAATCGAACCTAGGTTCCTCTGCGTGTAAGACCTGTGTAGTGACCGTTGCGCCGCGCGCGTTATACAATATATTTTATGATTTTGCATTTGTGGCAACCTACACTAATCATCAAGAGATGGCGCCACCTGTGTATTGAATCACGCTAATGTTTTTAAAAATCTTACATACGTATTGACAAGTAAATATTATGTAATTTATGGTTTATTACCGTCCTTAAGTTAAAATGTCGTTATCCAACATCTAGCCGATTTCGACATTTTGAGCTTTTCGTAATCTATATAGTTCGTCCGAAGAAGTCCACCGCCGCCTTCACAATCCACCATGAAGACAATTGCTTCATGGTGGATTGTGAAGGTGTGTGTGGCTAATTGTTTCGGTTATAGAGGTGCGGTTGCCTGGCACTTGTAGCGAGGCGACCATCTTAGTCCTCAAATGTAGTGACGCATCTACGTACGACCTTACAAAGAATTTTAGTTTTGCTTGAAGTTAGATGTGGGTGGGTGTCCATGGGCTGCAGTAACCACTTAACGGGTGGCCTGCACGCTCGTTTAGTACTCTTCAAATGTAAAAAAAAACTGTGAAATGGGAAATGTTACACTATTTAAAAGTGTTATATTATATCTATTTTTGATACCACTTGCAGTGACACTAATATTTTAAAATTATCTTTTTCACCATAACGCGAAGAATTGTTTTGGTATATAACAGCATTACAGCTTAAGGACGGCAGAGAATAGTTTGTTGCCAAGCAAAAAACTCCGTTAGCAAGTAACAATGTTTATGTTTGAGCAAGAATAAAGGCATGGATATTTAAATACATTTTATCGTCATATTATCATACGGCTCTGACCCGCGATATGTCAGTATCGAACTCAAACTAAATGTGATTAGTCATCATTGTAACGCGCGAGTCCGCGGTCGTACCACAGACTATACATGCGCGCAATGGCGTATACTCTGCGTTTACCGGTAAACGTAAAAATAATCTTAAAACATCCGAATACAATACGAACTATTTGTAACTTTTGTTTACTCAGCGCTGTGTTTGCGCATCAAGTAACATTGTGATAAGAGTATTTACGCTAATTGCGCATTTATTGCGACTGTCGTGTGATAACTCTGCAGTTTCCCGCCACGAACGCTCGTCGGATGTCAACATAAATTGTTTTTATTTTTTTTATTTCAATCAGTACTTGTCTATTCTGCCAGGATCTAATCGGTTATTCGTACCGAAACAGTGTTATGCGATAAGACGATGGTGCAAATGTGAATTTTATTCGATAAACTTGTTCGTTCGTGCAAGATGGGCATTTTTTCGTACGTCTATAGATTGATTGTAAAGAAGATTAACATAGTTAAGTAATTAACGAAGCGAGTGAGTGTAAAAAGTGAAATTGGATTAAAAAAAAATTGACTGTAAATTTTATAGTGTGTTTAAACTTTGAAATTTTATATAAAATACTTTTAAAATATTTTATTTACTGCTGAGAAAAATACAAAGTGTTGTGTACTTTCGGACATATTGCCTTGAATTAAAACTCTTTTGCATCGGTGCTGTTCTGTTTGAGTTAAATAAAAGCCTACATATGCCATTCTTTCTGAACAAACGTACTTTGAAGAGTCGAAAGGTGCATAATAACGATTGTTGTTTATGCTTATGCGCGTTCTGTTGTGCGCTCCGAAGACCGAAAACCACTTGCGAATCGTGGATCAAAGTACCGCTTCTAGTGCTTAAAAAGTACAACTGTTGTCTCTGGTCATTTAAATTCAGACAGAACTTTGTTACAAAATGAATTCGAAATCCGAATCGGATGAGAAATGCCTTACGGTACGAGATATAGAAATTTGAAGGTACCCATTTCCTCCGTCGCACATCAAGTGTGCCTTTGAGTCTATTTTCACAGAATACACAAGATAAGCTAAGCCTTCGACAAAGACTCGACTGGTGTGTTTATAGAGGTATTAACGATATTATAATCAGATGATTGACTCTTGTTTGTACAAGCATCACTTATAAGTACTCAGCGTCATAGGAAATTTTCCCCGGGAAAACGTTTAGTCATTATGGCGCCCTTAAAACGCATATGAGGATAAATCCAGCGCAAAAAACAACCGTCTTACCAAAATAAACGTCAAACGAAACCAATATAGATTACACAGAAATTATCACTGTACTATTTTTATGTAAACATAAATTGGAAACGATAAGAATCGGGTATTTATCAAAAAACGTCATTAAAGACGATAGCGCCAAAATATCAGACCGTTCATTGTAACGGTGTCCGGAATATACATTTTCAAAATAATTTCTTGAATAAAGATAAAGGATTGCACGGATAAACATGGATTTGTCAGTATTACATTACTCTTATTCGGCGCCATTTTACCCGGTCCCGCCATATTTCAACCCGATGTTATATCCGGAAGCGGCGGGATACCTAAACACCTATTACAAACTAAGATACGATGGTGAGTATCGTTTTTAATCTGCGTAACTATCTACATTTTAATCTGTTGTTATAATGTAATAATTGTAAAAGTTTGATAAATAGATAGAGAGATAGAGTTTGATAGAAAAGATGAGGATATGCCGTTAAACTTTAGCAAAGGAGCATGCAGGTCACCTGTTCAGTGGCCACTACAGAACATGGACACTCACATCTAATCTTAATAAGGACTGAAGCTCTATATGAGGTTGTACGTGGATGCCGTACTACTCCTGAAGACTAAGACGGTCGTCTCGCTGCAAGTGTACCCGATAAACACACCTCCTCAACTGGACACAAGTATTGTTTCACGGCCGTTTATGAGGGCATCGGTGGTACCTCCTCGGTCGACCATCTATGAGAATATATTCTATAATATATTTATCTTACCTTTCATCGTCAACCTATTAATGTCCCATTACTAGACGCGGGTCTCCACTCAAAATCAGAAG
>DWKL01004948.1:0-10236 GCA_018249415.1 Phareas burnsi
CTGTCGCGGTATTTGGGGCCACAGTTTTCCGATCTGAGGCCGCCATCCTCTTCTTGGCCTTAGGCGGGGAGCACGCTCCTCCTAATCTTCCTCCCTTGAGCTAAAATGTCGCTATCCAACGTGCAACCGCTTTCGACATTTTAATGTTTTCATAATCAGTAAAATACATACGAATAAAGTTTCACTGTATGAAAGTGCTCTGTTAAATCTATTTTTGACACGTCTAACTTTTGCATACGACGTATAGTTATCAAGTAGCACTACTTTTAGGTATTGCCCTCTTTCTTGGTCATAACTCGAAAAGTGGTTTTGCTATGTAGCGGCATTACAGCTCGAGGACGGCGGCGACGCAAACCATACAAATACAGACGAAAACTTTACCGCGTCTAAGATGAATACTAATAATTACATATGACATTTTCATTTGTAGGAAATTTCAATATTTCTTAAATATTATACAAATAAAACATGAAAATTACACCGGAATCCACAGAACTTAATGACTACAGAAGCATTTAATACTCCCTGGATCTTAAACGGTACCTCGATTCATTTTAAATGCGCATTAAAAAAAAAATGTCAAACTAATTTCATAAATAAATTCGGAACCATGTAATCACAACACGAAAATAAATTATCTTACAACTAAAGAGCACTGTAGATCGCGCGAGGCGCCGAACTACACGAGCCGTACGCGAATTTCGGACGCCGTAAAGGGGATTGCACAATACTTTAAAATATAATGTCGTACATGTGACGTAAGAGATACACTTAGTCTACCGTATTGTGCTGTTTGACACGACCGCGAGCGGCAGTGCGGCCCTGCGCCCTGCGCCCTGCACTCGGTCGTCCTCTACTCGCTGGCGGGTTCGAACGTACCGAACGTACTGAATGTACTGAATATCCAATATTCTTTCTATATTAGATTAGAATTGTCGCGTAGATAATATTTTTTTAATGCGACATTTAACATATTTAGCATTTATGCTTTATATTCGCCAATTGACGTACTCTGCTGAATCGACATTGGCGTGACCGGCCAGGCGGGCCGAGCTCGGCACGCGACACTCGGCTAAAATGTCCATCTGGCAGTTCCTCTAATAAATTCAGATATCATCCCTTAAACGAATCCTAGTTACGCCAATGCGAGTCGATAATGGAGAGCGAATAATATCGATACTTTGAGAATCGATAGATACTTACATAAACCGATACTGTCGGTTAACTAGTGTACTGAAGCCAGCCCCGTCGGCCTACTTAAGGGCATACGACGCGCTCTTCTGCCTGATGTACTCCCACACGAAGATCGACGCCGTGACGTGCACGTTGAGGGAGCGAATGACCCCTCGTTGAGGTATCTCCACGCAGTGGTCCATTAGGGGGAGGATGTTGGGAGGGATGCCCTCTTTTTCGTGCCTGCGTCAAGGATAACATATACATTATCGTACATGAAATATAACACTTCTTACACTACAGTCTCACACTAAGATTATACTTCGTGTCGTCGACACAAACACCCAAATGAAAACATAAATCATTCATCGTCATATCTCTCGGGCGGGAGTCGAACCCGACACCCTGCACGAGTAGACAGGTACGGTGACGATGGCGACATGCGAGCTGTCAACAGATCGGCTTAAGTTGGCAAATATACATACTTAGTTATTACCTTTCACAGGCGGTAGGACTATATCGAGCGGGGAGGTGCTGCCGCTGCTCCCACAATCCGCTCTGAAGCAATATCTATATTTCGGATAGATGGATGGAGAGGTGTAGTTGCCGGGTACACTTACAGCGAGGCGACCGCATCAGTCCTCAAGAGTGGTAACGTATATACCTGCGGCTATATAACAGCATATAAGAGCTTCAGTCCTGTATGCGGTTATATGTGGGTGTCCATGGGCTGCAGTGAAAACTTATCAGGTGGTCTACACGCTCATTCGCTTCTTTACAACAATAAAAAAGATACCGCTGAAAGTAGTTAGGTACACGCGAACATAGCGCGCCCCTCCCCCTCCCCATATCTTAGGGAGAGTAGGAGTGCCATGAAACCCGGATACGGCAAATCGTGGCGGCCACTTTGTCTCTGACTGGAGGGTCGACAAAAAGTACTCACCCGAGCAGGACCAGCGCCTTCTTGGGAAACTTGAACTCCGTGAGCTGGATGCTGTTGGAGGTCTGCTCGGCCGCCACGATGGAGTAGCCCTCGGACTTCTTGCGCATCAGGTACTCCTTGAGCGGCCGCCCGGGCCGCACCTCCTCTATGTTCAGCCAACGGTCAGCTGAAACGCTGCAATGAGATCTTATCACTTTAATTTTTGAGTGCTTACAATTTCTGAAGTTATACTTCTTTCGACGCGTTATGAAAATCAGACGAGAGTGAATTTTTTAACCTCGTGCAGGACTGCCTACACCTATTCGGTACCGCCAGAGCCTATCCGCAGTGATGACCCAACTAAAAATAAAATAGCATTGTAACGGTGTTACAGCTGATTCGATTCGACTTAGTGAAGGGGAGGGTAGGTGCCCAAGGGGAGGGTAGTTTCGCTGGCGGTGTTGCTAGTGCCGGTATATGTTTATGGCCGATAGAACTCCTTCCTCCCACACAGAATACAGACAATAAAACGTACACCACAATGCTTACCATATTAACTATATATATTTTTTACATCTTTACCTAGCGATAAGCGGAAGTGGTCACCGTCGCCTACAGACCCTTGCGACACTAAGGAGTCGTCAATCCATCGCCGGCTTTGAAGCGAAGATCGTTTAACACCTTTAACACATTGACTGCGGCAAAAGCACCTATCGTGTTGTACTGTCAGCGCCACCCGTGCGGCTCGCACGCGTACGGTGTGTGCCGCCACACTGAAACACACCTATTGTGTTGCGCGCCGCATGGGTGGATTGTTTCGAATATTAACCACCGCAGTCAACGTGTTAGAATAATAACAAATACCTCAAAGACTGAAACTGCTTGTCGTGCAAATGACGTAAGCTGTCGATGACGTAGGTCATGACCCCGAAGACCTCACAAGTCCTGGCAAGACCTCCCAGGTTAGGGGGACGGTCCACCAGCGAAGCCACGACGACCAAGTCACTGATGTTCTTCGACTAAAACATATTAAAAAGTAAAATGAAGAAAAAAAGTAATTTCGTAAAATAAGTCACTGAAGAGTAGCAAACACGCGTGCAAGCCACCTAATGTTAAGTGGTCACTACAGCCCATGGACATCCACAAACAGGACTGCGGCCCTGTCAGAAGTCGTACGTACATGTGCCATTATTTCTGAGAACTAAGATGGTAATCTCGGCGAATTATGAGGGCGACGGTGGTACCACACCATTCGAACTATAGTTCTACCGCTAGATGTTGAGTGGTCCCCACTTATTATCTGGTGGCCTGTGTGCTCATTTGTTACTTTTCAAACATTACAAAGATCGACCACAAATACTCTGTTAAGTAAGGACTATTTGCAACGCCCCCAGTTAGTGTATTAGTGCCCTTACCAATCCGTCAAACTAGAACACAGCAGCGTTTACACGGGTTGGCCACTTATCTGCATCTCCACCAATCCGCATTGGAGCAGCATGATGAAGTATGCTCTAAGCCTTTCCCAGTTGTGAGAAAGGACCCGTGCCCAGCAGTGAGACATAAAAAAGAGTTGAAAGTTTCGCAGTAAACTATTGGCAGTTTACTGCGAAATAAACTTACATTCCGCCGAAATTCGCTTATCTCCAAATCAGTCATATTCCTCCAAGGGACGTATTTCTTCTGGATCGTACTAGCTTCATCCTGACTTTCCGCCTGCCCGAGGGTCGGCAAGCCTTGGTAATGTTGGAACGCGTGCCACCGGTGTATGCCCTTCCACTCGACGAAGAACGCATCATGGCCGTCGGTCGCAACGAAATCGTCGATCTGGCTGAAGACCCTCATCGCGAACGGAGTGTCAATGTTCTCGTTGCAGGACTCACATCGCCTCTGCATACTATGGAAGAGGAACATGACGGTCAAGTCGCCGACGATGTCGAACGTTTGGGTGAAGTAATCCTTCCTTAGGTTCATGAACGAGTTGTCTTTCGAGGCGGCGAGTTCCCCGAGCGTCTTGGTCAACGTCGCGATCATGCTGCTGTATTTCTCCACGTTGATCTTCTTCTTGATCGTGCCGGTCTCGAACAGCATCATCGCGTAGTACTGGGCCGTGAGCCGCACGGAGAACACGGGCCCCATAGTGTTCGACAGGAGGAAGTCCAGAACGAACTCAGTCTCGGACGCGAAGTGCGTACGCGCGGATATCTTGTGCCGCATCACGTAATACACGATCGTGAACTGACATATCAACGGGACGCCGTTAATCGTTAAATAGTGAAGTATTTCACTATTTATTGAGATGTCCTGGAAGAAAAAAATGTTATAAGGACGAAATCACCGTATTTTATAGTTTGCCTTTTGTAGCAGACAGTTTACAAGGTCGTCTTTCGGGAATAAGTACTGAAAATATTATGAACAACATGTTGTAAGGGAAGCAATCATAAAAATTTCGTGCCATATAACGTAGTGAACCATTTCAGTATCCACTCAGTTGGTAACAAACGGATACACAGCGAGATGACCATCATAGTCTTCAAGAGTAGTAACACATCTACATAGGACCTCAGATAGAACTTCAATCCTGTTTGAGATTACATTTGGGTGTATATGGGCTGCACTGACCACTTAACGTCAGGAGCCTGCGCGCCCGTTAGCTAGTATTAATAAAGTATTTTCTAAAAATACCACATTGATGGTACTCTTTATGCAAGTTCAGTTTTGTTTCAGGTTAAATGTAGGTGTCCATGGATTGCAGTGACCACTTAACATAAGGTAGAATACACGCGCGTTTGCTACTCTTCAAACATAAAAAAACAGAAGGGTTTAACTCGGCTGTCATTAAGCAGAAATTAGTGTGCCCCCGGCGTCGACTCACGAAACATTTAACCACCTTTTGGTAAATCAGTGTGGAAAATACGACGAGTCCAATAATGTGTCTCCGCCAATCCGTTGGAGCAGCGTGATGGAGTACGGTCTACGCCTCCCCCAGTTGTGGGGGAGGACCCATGCCCAGACTTAACAAAAAAAGGGTGTAACAACAGCTCAATAATGTATCACTTCATTATTAATCTATTAATATACCCCTGCTGGGCTGGGGCTTCTCCCAGAATGAAAAGCATTAGGCCATAGTCAAGACTGGTCCAGCGCGGATTAGTAAACTTCACACAATTTCAAGAACTTTACAGAGAACTCTCAAATGTGTAAATTTCCTCACGATGTTTTTCTTCACCGTTGAAGCAAGTGATAAATAATTTCGAATACGCACATAACTTCAAAAAATTTGTTGTGCGTGCGGGATTCTAAGGCCACCTAGCACGGGAGGCTGGAATCTTAACCATTAGGCTATCACTGTTTCATGCTGTATCACTTACCATTGAGTAAATGTACAAGGCGATGTACCACAAGATACATATCCTCACACTGACGTCATGAGGAATTCTCAGCAGATTCATGCACCAGCTCGCAGTCTTCTTCACGTCCACACGCCTCGTCTTGAGGAAGATGAACAGTAAACTCTGCAAGGCTCTCAACAACTTCCTGTGTGTTGTGTTGTTTGTGTAGTAGCGTGGTTTGTTCTTCATCATTTGGTCTACTTCGGACATAATGCGTTCGCACACCTCGTTCAATTTGTTTACGTCAGTCACTTTGTTCAACATGGTTATCGATAACAACTGTATGTGCTGACTGAAGATGTGCATGCTGAAAATTAACCTAATGTAAGGTACGATAAGCAGTAGCTTAGAATGTACAATAAGCAGCGGCTCAAATTGTACAATAAGCAGTGGCTCAAACGGTACAATGAGCTATAACTCAAAAGGCACAATAAGCAATGGATTCAAAGATACAGTAAACAATAGGTCAAACGGTACAATGAGCCATACCTCAGAAGGTACATTAAGCAATGGCTCAGAAGGAACAACGAACCGTACCTTGGAAAATACAATAAGCAGTGGCTCAGAAGGTACGATAAACAGTGGCTCAATATATGAATTACGCCTCCAGCACTGGGGTTCCGCGTACAAACCCAAGATTTTCCCGATAGTTTATTAAATTATTCCGAATTTAATGGTCCCACGTTTTTCTAACTTCCAGTTTTTTAATTGTATTTGGAAATTAATTATATTGCAAACATTTTCTCCTATTCGACATCAAACCTTGATCGTCTCTACGGTTGCAAGACAACATCCAATAGCACTGCGATTATCAGTTTTAAACTAGACTATATCTCGTATTCGTAGCAATTATTGCAGTCAGCATTACTGCAGTACCAAGTGATGGACATTTGGTAGGTAAAGGATTTATTAGCTATTTCACTTACTCAGGCACCATTAACCCTTGCATCTTTGACAATAACTCCACTGTTAAATTTTCGGTTATCCTAAAACAGAATGTAACCTTTAAAAGACAATCATCGTAAATACTGAAAAGCACCGGGCATGCTAAATTTTTGAAAAGTTTTATTCTATCATCATACATTTCTACCACTAAGAAGCAATATGTGTTCAATTCTGAACTTAAGGGTTGCAAAAGAACTGCATATGATATATTCCACTCTAGTTCTCTTAATTAACATTGAATCTGTGATTAAACTCATTTGCTTTAATTTTGATTACTTCTTACAAAATCTTTTTCCAAGAGCCATATTAATAATACACATAAATTCTTTACTCCTCTTAAAATGGCTGGTTTGCTACTTTAACTACACCAAAAAAATATACTATATGTTGCAATAATATGAAGAACTTACCGCTGATCTTTCTTCGGGACAATTGCATATAATAAAATGTTACATAAAACACTGACCATGTGATCATACATCAAAACATTTTTGGTGCTCAAATGTTTTACCAAGAAGTACAATGGCATTCTTTTGGCTACCGCTAGCTCTATTAGAATGTTGTAGTGGCACACTACCACAGTGTTGTGTTGTGGCACGGTGAGCAGTATATCTTGTGTAATCAGCTTTACAAAATCATCAACGCAGATTACATACTCTCTATTCGACTTCAGCTCACAAATCTGGGTCCAAATTTGGTTCAAAAATAGAGAAAGGTCGAAATTTACACTTGGATTAACAATCAGCTTTGGCAATATGTTATTGACAATCCGAAGAATAAATTTGAGACACCCATACCCACCACAGTCGAGGACATCTTCCACAAAAACAAATAAATCTATAACATCATTATCGTTAGGTTCCTCTGACAGATATGATATGACAATTTCACATGCTTTTTCATAGAATGTATTCTTCAATTTACCGCTGCCTTGCTTAGTCATGTCCTTTCCAATAACCTTTAGTATTTTGAGAAACTGTTCCAAGCTTAGCATTTCGTTCTTATGATGTTGAATTATAAGTTGGTTCTTACATATATAATTAATTATGGCAATCGCGAATGTCTTTTTATCTAGCTGAGACTCTTTATCATTCAGGAAGGCACCACTATGTGTGTAAAGTTGAAGTAGCATTTCTTTAACCTCCGGATCATTCATTGGCATGGAACCAAGTGCGTCAAACAGAGTGATTATGCCTTCCACATCTAATGCTACGTTGCTGGTCAGTATACATGACAAATACTGCAATATAACATTGCATTGTTTCACAACAGCACCATTTATGACAACCATGTAGGGTTCAGATCTTCCAACAGTCTTATTGAATACATTAATCAAGAAATTATTGTCCACCAAACATTGAGTTTTATTAGCATATGGTCTATTACATATATCAATTATATTTGTAACTTTATCATTTATTATGCTCAAGAAAAATGGAATTCCGTCCTGCTCGTGGCCACTGACATATAATAGACCAATGTTAATATTTTCGCATGAAGTAGTCATAATTTCAGCAAACCCATTTTTGTCGCAATCTGTCAGATACAAGTTTTTCTTTATATGTGCCGCAAGAGGATTCATAATATATGAAGTAATAGGAGTTTCCGTGTGCAATTGTGGGTAGATGCTTACATAATCCTCCCAAATGAAACCTTTGCATGAATTCACTATGAAGTTGGAAATATGTGCAAAGATTGCCTTTTTAATTACTGGACTGTTACAGGGTATCCTCAAGATATCATTAAGGATTGTGCAAATTCTCTTGTGTCCAGCTTGCAGCAACAAAGATGGGTAAACCACATCACCCACAATATCGCTTAAATAGTACAGTGGCACTGGTGACCATTTAACACTTGGAATAGCTTCTAGTATGTTCAGTAGAGATTGCTTATCGTCTAATGCCTGGGCTATGGCTGTGGTCAACTGCCTGCTGTCATGTACATTTTCATAGAGATTAATGTCATTGAGTGCGTTTAACAGTGTCAATGCTTCAGCTTTACTCTCAACCTTTATTTCTAGTCTGTACATGATACAGTTCAGCCTCACTTGAGCGTTATCATGCTGGAGACCAATATTGTATGCACAGCTCAGCCAGCAATGCCCGAGATGTTTTACTGACTCGAACAACTTTAATGACGGCAGAACAATATTACTTTGCATTTCTTCCAAGCTATCGATTAATATAAAAAAGTTATCCCACATGGTTTTTAGCATTTTCTCATTTTTCTTATCCCACACCATGACCATCTCCTCTGTATTTATGTTAATATCTTTCTGACTGCCGGTCAAGCTTTCCAGTGCTCTCTTAATAAGATAGATGGCTCGTTTTCTAATAGCGGTGTCAGTAGATTGCAACCCAAATAGAACAACCTCCCAAAACTCTGAAGTTGCTGCTATACTGTAATCAGCATGTTGTCTCTCGGCCTCATCAGCCACTGGCAAGTAATATTCAGCTAAACAGCTCAATGCTTTGAGCGTTACCAGTTTGAATTCCTTTGCATCTTTCAAGCAGGTCCATAGTCTATCTAAGAGGGAAAAGCCATCAATGCCACTATTAAAATGTGGAATTGTACTAATGAAAAAGAAAGTTAGTACTTTATCATTTGGACTAAATACTATGTTTTCTAATGGGATCTGGAGAAATGGCAGCGATAGCTTGTCTTGTTTGCTGATGACTGCATCAAGGATACTGCTGCATAGTTTTAAGTCTAGAAGAGTTTTGGGAATCTCATTGTCCGTCATTGGATCATCGTTTGATTCGAACACTATCTGTTTCTGAGGTAACTCGATTCCGGTAAGGATTTGCTGCAGAAGATGTTCAGACTTGCTCACTATAGTTTTCGGGTCTAGCTGTAATACCATGTTTGTGATTTCACAAACCTCCTCAATATTTTCCTCGGTCACATCTTTTATCAGTTTCACTGCAAATTCGTACTCGCTCTCATTACTACAATCCAATAACTCTTGTTTATTGACAGCAAGTTTATATTTTAAGAACCGAGAAGCATTTTTCAGGTGTTTATTTGTAAATGTAGTCCGTACCATGATTTTAGTTAGTTGTGTATTTATTATTTCTTCGTCCAAATCCAACGAGTCTAGCAAGGCTAATAATTCTTCTGAATCCATATTTTATGGCTGTCCACTTTCACTTTCAAAAATTACTCTCCGTCTGAGCTCTCTTGTCACTTATTGTTTATTTAAACATTTATTGTAAATGTGCACAATAAATTCATATTTCCACGCGGTTTTGTGCGGTTTTGTTTACATCGATAGTCGATCGATTTCTGACATTTGTATTATAGCAGTTTTTTTAATAATTGATCCCAGCCTTGAATTCTTTTCTTTCGACCTAACTTAATTTACGTTTTTAACAAAATAGATTTGTTATGTTTTTTTAAATACATTTTTTATTTACACTTTGCTCTTGCAGAATAAATGTAGAGAATTCTCAAATTGTCACCTTTTAAAATCAGATAAAGGATATAATATTAATCAAGAATTGGCCCCTAAAAACTATGTAATATGCTGATGTGGGACATCACATCGCGATTCTGTTTATTTTTTACATTCCTGCAAAACATAGATATAACGAATCACTGGATTCATTTGAAAATTTTGTAGTATAAACATTATTATTTACTTGCATAGTTTACATATTTCATGTATTTTTTCTTATTACTTCTAATTTTAAATGTTGGCGAAATATATAAAATTTTAAAATCTAAAAAAACATTAACATTAGTTAGTATACAAATTCATGAGTATAATACTGAAAATTTTACCGTTATATATCACGCGTAGCATAT
>DWKL01004949.1:0-10235 GCA_018249415.1 Phareas burnsi
AATATGTAAAATTATTTTTTTTTTTTTTGATACTGTCATATTTGCATGCCCTATCCGACAGAACATTTAGAATTATTGATAATATTAAGAACTTGTTTGTACTAATGTTCTTGCAAATAAATAATTTGATTTTATTTGCTTCAAATACATAAAACAAATACAACATAATTCTTATAATAATTAATTAATACGAAATATTCTCTTACTCTCCACCTAGAATTTCCAGACTGAGTCATAGTGTTAATCATAGATGAAGAAATAGATGAGTGAAACCATTAATGTCCCACTGTAGGGCATAAGTTTCTATTAAAAACGAGAAGGGCTAGGCCCACACGAAACCACAGTGCTCAAGTGCAGATTGGTAAGCTTTAGTCTCGAGATCTTTATGAACTCTCAGGCATGTAAGTTTAATCATGATGCTATCCTTCATTGTTAAAGATAATTAATATCTAATATGTACATAATTTCGAATATCAGTGTGAGCAGGATTCGAACCCCTGAACTTTAGTGTGAGGCTGGAATATGAACCACTAGGTTATCACTGCTTATGGATATGACTTAAGATAAACTAAAATCTAATACTTAAAAAATATTAAGAACATTTGAAGGTATATTTGAACAACTTACCTTCGTTCTAACATTGACATGAACTAACTGCGCAAAAGTAAACAAATTACACGGTTGATGTATTGAACAAAATATTCGAAATGGATTTTTTTTCAAAAGAACAGAAAGTATTTTGAATCGATCTCAAATGCACATAGACGTTGTCATGCACGCGATATTAGGTCATCTGATACATAATTAATTGTATTCTAGACCACCTAGCCACCGCGCAAGTGCTAAACATAAAATCAATTCTCACGGGCGTAACCAATTCAATGCACTTCAGTACACCCTCCATAATTTGACAAAGAGTTTATTTTTAAACTGCCGAGAGATATAATAAAAGCAAAGGATTCATGATTAAAAAAATATAAAAATACAAACCGTCCTGCACACAGCCACTATCGTTCATGTCCCTTTTCTCTTCATCTGTATTATCGATTATCGTCCCCATTTTTCCCAATGCACAGTTCACCCAATCACAGAACGCAATAAAACCGAAAATAAACAACGAAACAATGTAACGCACACGCTTTAACATAAATCGCTGACTAAGCGAATCGGAGGTAAACAATTTGAGTCGTCCGATTGGAGTCCATCCAAGTCGGTAAACAAAAATTCATCTCCAAAAACCGATTGCGCGACCCAACCACTGATAAAAGTGACAGCCTGACAGTATGCATGACAAGAGCGTGAGGAAAGTACATTGTCTATGGCATCCTTCCTTGACAATCTTCACAGATTATTAAACTTGTACTTATGGAATCGCGACTTTTAACATTTTGCAAGTCCGTTAAAAAGAGAAAAATATTTAATAATACTCAACTTATTACCATCTACGCAACAAAAATATAAATAATTTAAGCAATATTTATATTCTTGAAACTATTTAATACTTCTTGGCTGTATAATACAAATAATGTATACATAATATATTTTGAATAATAAATAAAAACTATTTGGTATTGCATTAAAACTTGACATTTGTTCTTTCAAGGTGTCATTTTACGAAAACAAGGTGCTTTTCGCGTAATAAAATAAAACACACGTTTGAATAAAGATGGCAAAGTCTATACGAAGCAAGTGGAAGCGAAAATGCAGAGCTATCAAACGGGAGCGGTACGCTGTGAAAGAATTGGCCAGATTAAAGAAAATGCTCGGTATAAAAGAGGAAGAAAAAGGTCAAGAGAATGAGGTTATGGAATCCGACCAAGTTATTTTCTTAGACGCGGGGGAGATTAAGAAGAAAAAGGGGAAAAAGGAGGCAAAACCAGTTCCAGAGGACCCAGAAGATGTTGAGATGAGTTCTGATGATGAGAAAATCGAAGTTGAGGGTGAAAGCGGTCAGAAGAAGTTGTTCAGCTCGAAGACCTTGAAGGACCAAGACGGTCAGTACCCCGTATGGCTGCACAAGAGAAAAATCTCGAAAATGAACAAAACTACTACAAAAAAGATAAAGAAACGATCAAAAAAGCGAAGGCGGTGAACAAACACTTGTTTTCGAATAAAAACTATTTTAAAGTTACGTGCGTTTTCTTTAGTAATGTCATTATGTGCCATTGAGCGTTACGGAACATCAACCAATATAAAAAGTCGAAAATGGAACTAGACTACAATAGACTAGTAGTATGATTTTTGTGTCTCTCCCTGGGAGACTGGGATAAGTTGCCCGTATTAGAAGCCACATGCTTTAATATTGAAGGAAAATATGTAATCGCGCAGGTTGTTGTGAGGAAACCTACACATTTTCTTTCACAAATATGCACCTCTGATTTTTGAAAGTTATATACAGATTGGAAGTTAATTATCACTCGATTTAATGGTGAAGGTAACATCATGAGGAAACTACACAACTCCCAAGTTCTCATAGGTGCATAAAGTCTACCAATCTGCATTTAGACAGTTGATGTGCTATAGCTTCTTTATTCTACCTTCTTTCATACTCACTTCAATTGCTTTAATTTTTTAAAAGAATAGCAAAGGAAAGTGTAGGCCACCTGATGTTAAGTAGTACCCACATCTAACCTAACAGGACTGAAGCTCTATCTGTGATTGTATGTAGATGCATCCACTACTTCTGAGGAGAGAGACTGTTGCCTTGCTGTAAGTGCGAGAGGTGGTAGACCTATAGTTCATCTAGGAAAATACCACTGACATCCTCATAATCAGCTGTGAAAGTTCTTGTGTTTCAGTTGAAGAGGTATGGTTGCCAGGGACACAGCAAGGCAATTATCTTAGTCGTCAGGAACAGTAATGCATTTATGTACACCCCGAGACCGAACTTCACTTTTGTTTGAGGTTAACTATGGATGTCCATGGACTGCAGTGATAACTTAACATCAGGTGGCCTGCATGATTGTTTGTTACTCGTTGTACAAAGTACCTGGCAACCATGTGACTCCAACTGAAACACGAGGGTGTTCTGGGTGGGTTACACTCCAGATGAACTGTACTACCACCTTTTGATTCCATTCTACCACATTAACATTATTATGTGGATAAACCTTACCATATGACCCTTAAAACAGGAACACAGCAGTACTTACATAAGATGGGTATAATATTGTATTAAAACTTGTATGAGAAAAAAAAATTGTATCACCAGAAAATAAGTGACGTAACATTTTATTAAGAATAATTTAACAATCAGTATTCAAGAACCGCATCTTTGTATCACAAATCTAACAATATTCACTTGTTATTAATGTCTGTTGGCCGGTATGTGTCTGCTCTGATGAAAGCTTTCTCCAGCTCTTCTATGTGGCTGTCAGCTGCCGTATGGTACATCAACATGTGTGCTGACATGGTCGCGTTGCATATGGTGCAGTAACATATATCTTTGTTTAGCTGGAATGTGAAATTTTATTTTACCTGTGTAGGACTGTTACACATCATCATATTCATAATCATCACCGTTATCGTCATCGTCATCATCATCAACCCATTAATGTCCCACTGCTGAGCACGAATCTCCACTCACAATAAGAAATGTCATGCAATAGTCCACCAGGCCAAATGTGGATTGGTAGCCTTCACACACCTTCGAGAACTTTATAAAGAAGCCGCATTTCCTTCACCGTTAAAGCAAGTGATATTTCTAATACACGCATAACTTCGAAAACCAGAGGTGCCTGAGGTATTCGAACCCCGGGCCTCCAGTTACCCAAAAGGCCGGAATTTTAGTCACTAGGCTATCACCGCAACAACAAAACGTATTAATAATATTAAAGACTAACTGATGCCCGCGACTTCGTTCGTGTGAATAAGATCTATCGGCCACACCGCCCGCCCGCATCCGCGTATTCGCTCTCATTTTGCATACTTTTCTGTCCAAACTTTGCATATTAATTGATCCGCTTATAAGTATCGTAGTGTGATGTTATATAGCCTAATTTAAAAAGAATTTTTCAAATCCGACTGGTAACTCCGCAGTTTAGTGCGAATAATAGTAAAATAGTAGTCAAATAAACAAAAGAACGACTGAACAAACAAACTTTTCATCTTTATTGTATTAGTACAGACGTGTATTCTGGCCTCGTCTGTTATGCGCGTGCCGCCGTATGTGGGCATCTGTATCGCCGAGATGGATCGATATATCATGCCACAATATACATTATTACATTTTTGTTACGGTGTGTAAAGGCCCTAAGAACTATAGGATACGAAGTAATGTGGGTAGGCACCTGTCGTATAAGATTTGCTCCAAACTCTTCTTGATGGGGATATCGTTCTAATATTCTTTTGTGGCTCTGTAATTCCTTATGAATCTCCTTACATTTATTGTTTAGCTGTATTTCAGCACAACACAGGACACACTTGTATACATCACCAACAGTTACAATGCCATTAAATGCATCGGATGAAACGACTAGTTTGCCGCTATTTTTCAGCGTCAAAATAACATATTTTTCTACTTTTTCGTTTACCGGTTTTACGATTTTAGGCTGTCTCAAAGCTGGTATCGACATTTTGTGCGTATTATATATTAATGGCAATAAATTATTTAAATGATCTTGAGCAAAGAATAAAATGCCTACAATAAATAACAAATTCTCGACTTTAAACTTCAGCACTAACACTTATTCGAAACGAATGTGGGTAAGCTCCGTTTGTTTTGGTCAGATGATTTTTTTATTTCACTTGATTTCAGGGTCTTGAATTCTGTTCTGCCAATTATCATAATGATATGAATAGTAAGTAGTATTTTATCATTCACATCGATTGTAACTTGTGATGTTTTGTTAATGGACCAAAAATATCAGCCTTAAAATAAATTTGTAAAGTAAAAATCGTCTTGTATTTGGCCTTTACTATACTCTTTGAACCAACATAGAATATAAATTAATAATGAGTCAAGGAAAACATCCTGAGAAAACCTCTGAGAGTTATCTGTAAATTTCTCGGAGACATGTGAAGTCTACCAATCTGCACTTGGCCTCTGTGGTAACCTGTAGCCTAACCTTTCTTATTATGAGAAGAGACCCGTGCCCGGCACTGGAATAGTAAAAGGTTGATGATGATAGCTCTGAAGTCACACTACAAAAGAACCATCTTTAAAATTACAAGTTATTGTTATAATAGCAAAAATTTAACAACTTCGTAAAAGAAATTATGATTGAAACATTACACAATTTCTTTTAAGCTATAAAATTAAAAATTGACTGCACACTAACTTCGTTATCAAACAAATTCAATGGTTTATTCGAACAGTGTTTTTCGATGTAAGTTTTTGATCACACGTTACTTACATTGAATTTCCAACTAAATAATATTAGATTTTATAGGTGGTAGAACTAAAGTTCGACCGGGGAAGAATCAGCACCGTCCTCACAATCGCGAAGCATTTTAGTCCTTCGGTTGAAGAGATGCGGTTGTTAAATACACATACACGCAAGGCGCCCATCTTATCTCAGCTGTGTTCTAGTCTGAAAGGTGTCGTAAAAGTAAATTTACTCTAGTTGCTCTCTGTAAAACAAACTCCGTTCTCAGAAGTAGCGGCGAATCGGTGGCAGCCCTCAGATAAGAGATCAACTCTATTTAGAACTGATTATAGATGTCCATCCGGCAGTGACCGCTTACCACCAGATGGACTGCATACTAATTTGGTATTTCTATACTATAATAAAGGTACGCGTAATAGGTTGCTCCAATACTTTAATAAACATGCCGGTTCATTACCGCTAGTACGACCAATTAGTTGGACCGTTGAACTAGTGAGACGTTTTTTCCAGTAGTTCAACAGCCTATAAAATATACTTAAATATAAAAACATTTTTTGGTGATTAATATTTTCTATATTTTCAGGTATTATCGCTATGTATGTATTAGAAGAAGCATTGCACGTTCTAGCCGACCACAAATCGGAATTTAAAATAGACGAGTTTATAGACAAACTTTTAACATCGCAGAAATTTGATAAACTAGCTGAAAAATTTGCTGAGAAGGCTGCAGAAAAATTTTTGGATCTACAGCCCAAAACACGAATAACAGACGACGAAATACAAAAACACGTAACACAGAAGGATAAAACACAGAAAGACGAATTACAGAAACATGAAATACAGGAAAAAAGATCTAAAAATGTACTTTCTAATGAAACGGATGCACAGTTCAAAAGACTAGCTACCCCGATAAAATATCTTAGTTTAAAATATAAACACTTTACCAAAAGTACATCTTATAATGAAAATTCGAACGAAGATAAAGAGGATTCTAAGATTAAAAAGCATGATGAAAGTAGTTTTGACACTTCTACCGACACTCAAAATAAATCTGATGATGAAACAAAGGAAAAAATAAATTCAGAAAGTAGCGACCAAAATAAAGTTGAGAATTCTGAGGATTCGGAAAAATTGTACACTCATAAAATTCTTGAGAAAACAAAATATGAAACCATCAATGCACAAAAATATAGCAAAGAAAAGGACGGCTCGATATCCATGGAAAACAAGAAAAATATTTTAGAAATGCTGATTGAAAGTAGTTCAGGTGACCATAAAAGTAATGCCAATATACATCAAAGTAATGAGCATAGCAGTGAATTTGACACAAAATTGAAAAAAGATAGAGAATTTTTCGATAATGCATCTCAGGACATATTAAAAAGTACACAATCAAAGAAAAAACATAAAAAGAGAATTCACAACGAAGGTAACAGGCTATACACCTTCCTATCTTCTTCAGATTATGATGAATATCATCAGGAGCTAGATAAAGTGGAGAGAGAAAGAAAAGTATTTAATTAAGCAATTTGTAATCATCACAATATTTTTAAATTTTCGATTGTCATTTTATCGTTTGTGAGTTTATCGTCATGTATTTTATACTGAGAAAATATATATAATATTTTTATTAACCCGTTATGTCTGCATTCTGCGTTTTCTGCGTCCAGCGCGACTTTTCTCCTCCACTCTAGCATTTTCTTCCTTCATCCACCCCAATAGGCACCTAATACGTAAAAATTGGAGCTGTGGCTAGGTTCGAACCGCAAACCAACAATACGAGAAAGCAAAATTCATACGACAAGATTTACAAACACTACTATTAACCGCGCGTATCGCATATAACATGCGGTACTTAAATACGTAATAGGTGAATATGTAAATCTATTTTGTCTTTTGATAATTAATTATAACAAATCCTCTTTATAATATTCGTGATATCTGTCCTCTAGTTTTTTTTTATTATATTTATGTTGCCAAATAAGTTAGGCTAAAAGGAAATAATCCAAGGCCGTGAAAGCCACCAAAAACCTATGCGGTCAATGACATTTCTTTATTTTTGAATAAAAATAAACAAACAAAAAATATATATTTTATTTATATATGGTAAAAAAAAATTAACGACTACTATAAAACAATAGATAAATAGTACTACTTGAAACAATAATTATTGTATACTACAAGTACAATACAAGCATAAAGTGCTTTGTAAAAACGTATAAGGTAAATACAGTTCTTTTTATTAGTGTATTCGGATATCTGCCTGTCTTGGATTCAAAACCTGCGCGTGGCAAATCGGTTCGGTGACCAATGCACCACACTGTTTTTTTTGTATATGGAAAGAACAGCAAACAGGATTGCAAGCCACCCGATGTTAAGTGCTCACTGCAATCCATGGACACCCTTAACCAAAACGCTTTTACGTTTCTTCTCAGGTAGGATACCTGGAGTCGTATGTAGACTTGGTATTACTCTTAAGGACAAAGGATAATCGCAACCTCTCCAACTAGTATTTGCTTCGGTAGATTGTAAAGGCAGCGCGGTACTCCCCTAGTCGATCGGTGTGTGAAGTTTTACCACATATCAGAACTCTGTTTGGCTTTGATAGCAGATCTCTGTGGATGGCAGATTGGTATGGTGACCACCACACCACACAGCTCTTTAATCTATCATCATCATTAACCCATAATATACAAAAAACCTCTCAGATGTGTAGGTTTTCTCACGATATTTTCCTTCATTGTTAAAGTGAATGATAATTAATTTCTAATAAACATAACTTCAAAAATCAGAGGTGCTTGTGGGATTTCATTCTGAACACCCAGCATAAGATGCCGGAATCTTAACCACTAGGCTATCACTGCTTATATCGCTGCTCCTTAATTAAAACTTTGACTGCGCAAACACAGTCGGATTTTACTGTCTGAGCCAGCCGTGCGGCTCACACGCCTACGGTGCATGCCGCCTTACAAAAACACGCCTATTGTGTTGCGCGCCGCACAGGAGGATTGTTTCGTATATTAGCCACTGCTGTCAAAAGTGTTAAAAACATGTAATCTTCCAGTTTCAAGACACAACAATGGCAGAGAAAGATGATAATACCGTTATGTTCGTGGAAGTCAGTGATGGTCCAGTTGAAGCTGTGACAGAGACGGGGAAGGTCAAAGAAGAAGCTGAGGAAACTGTAACTGTGTATGGTGACTAACAATCTTTATGTATATACATATAAACAAAACAAACATGTTTGTACTTATGTATACATAAGAAGTTACACTTCTTTAGCGTTAATAACAATTTTTATTTTACACATTAAAATAAATTTGAACTGAGTTAAATAATAGATGAAATTGAATACTACAAGTAATAACCTAAAATAGCTAATATTTTAAATAAACAACATTTCAATTCAATAAAATAAAAATACTTTATACATGTTACTTGTAAACTAATTGGATAATTTCAAACCATATAGAAAATAATAATCACAATAAAAATGATTTTCACTGGAGACTAACTTCATCCTGCTTTCCGTCTAAGGTTATACATAGACACATTACTATTCCTGATGAGGAAGATGGTCACATCGTTATAAGTTTACCCACCGACTTCTCTCTAACCGAAACACAAGTATTGCTTTACGATGGCCTATGAGAGCAGCGATGGTACCTCCTCAGACGAACTATAGTTCTACCACCTACCAATGTGGTGTAGTACGTCCTAACTTTTGCGAGTCAGAGGAGATTTGTGGCCAGCGATGATACAGTAAATTACGCTTTCAGGTCTCAAAAAGAAAAACCCACAAAACCAGACGTATCCGTCACGTATCAGGAGAAACGTATACGATGTCCAGAATGCAGGTATTACACAACGGAGAACGAGGAGAAAATGACCAGACACATCAGGAAGATGCACCGGGGTGAAAACCCATTCCAATGTTATATGTGTGATTATACTACATATAATAAAGTCTGTTTTGAGGAACATGTACGCGTCCATCAGGGTATCAAACCTTACAAATGCTCCTTCTGCCCACACCGGACGGTCTCTAAGAAGAACATGAAGAAACATGAGCTGGTTCACCGTCCTGACAATCCATTGAAATGCCAGCAATGCGATTACTTTGGGAGGCACAAAAGGGCCTTAGAGTTCCACATGAGGAAGTTTCATTTGGAGTACTCTGAGCACGAACAAAGTGGTGATGGATCCGGGTTGTGCTGTAAGCGCTGTGGACTTAAGTTTGAAGACCAAGCTGGATTAAAGAACCACAACAAGTGCCAGCGGAAGTGCAAGCAGTGTGACTTTGTTGGGTGTTCCTCGTCAGTGACCTCGCTTCACGTGGTAAAGAAGCACGGAGCGGCGCCGGGGAAGAAGAAGACTGAGGCGTTCCGCTGTGCTGTGTGCCAGTGGGCCTGCAGCCACGTGCCCCGTGTGCTGCTGCATCTCATCCACCACCCAAACCAATCCGTTGATGAGACTGTCTTCGATCTGAGCATCTTGAGAAAGCATGGCATCGTTCAATAAAATCATTACCAAAAATAATGTAATTGTTTTTCTTTGAAATGTTAGCTCAAATATTCAACTAATCTCAGAGAGTTTTTGTAATATAATAAATAAATTATATGTAGGGATCCGGGGTTCGAATTGAAGTTATGAGCGTATTAGAAATTAATTATCATTTGCTTTAACGGTTGAGGAAACCTACACATCTGAGAGAGAGAGAGATTTGTAAAGTTCTCGAAGGTATGTTAAGTTACCAACCCGCACTTTCCTAGCGTGGTGGTTTATGGCCTAACCCTTCTCATTCTGAGAGACCCGTATCCAGCAGTTGTTCATTAATGGGTTGACGATAATGATAATGAAAAAATATGTTCTTCCAAAATTATGGCAACAAGAGTTTTTGTCAACAAA
>DWKL01004950.1:0-10234 GCA_018249415.1 Phareas burnsi
TTTATTGTAGTAAGAAGTGGTTTATTGCAACATAATTATGTTAATATATTTAAAATTTACTTGATATTATATATGAAGTGTATTATATACAATACAGACTTGAAACTGTTTATATTAAAAATATTCGGTCAATAGGAAAATAGATTTATATATTTATACATTGCTTCAAGACGAACGTGAACACTAGAACACAGTAAATATTAAAAGAATGTATAATATAACCCGCGTGGCGGATCGGTCATCCTACCGGTCTGACATGCAAAGAGTTCCAGGTTCGATTCCCGGTCAGGTAGACATCTAAACGACGAATTTAGATTTCTACCCTGTGTCTGGGTGTTTGTATCCTCGTCTTTGTGCGTATTCATAGCAATCACGATTAAATACGGGTCTATGAGTGTGGAAAGCGTTTGTTAAAAAATAATATTTATACATGAAACAACATACATTCATACATTTATAAATAACATATAAACAATAACTTAAAAAATGTCATCGTTATATTATACTCTTTTCAATATTCTACATTTCATATAATTACACATTAGTGCTAGATAAATATAATTACCTTTTTATGATATATCGGTTTAACAAAAATAAATTTCGTTGTAATGATGACATGCGTAATTATGATACACATATAATATATATTTATATAGCACATACATTTAACACATAAACATAATACAAATCCTCAACATATCGATTACATACAATACAAAATCATAAAAATATGAACACATAACAAACTAGAAGTTTAGTTTACTGTCAACCACCTAACAATAGTCGTAATGTATTTATGTTTATCACCATTCATATAACGATACATCATAACATAACACCATGGAGTGTCCAACATCGCGCAACAAAACACGAGCCACCCAGTAGCGACCCGCCCCGGCCCAAACCAACAAGAACACAGCCCGAACCGACCCGCTAGCCCGCGGCACCAACATTTCATTTGTGCAGCAACTGTTGCTGTGCGCGACACAGTCGCTGTTCACGTGCGACACGGGCGCCTCGGTGGGCGGCGACAACAAGAGCGGCGACAGCGCGCCGCACGCCGCCGGCTCGCCCTCCTCCATACAGGTAACCGTCGCACCACAGCCGATGGGGACGCCCTCCGTGCCGCGCTGACGCGTCGTCGCAAACGCGTCGCGTATTTAACTTCCGTACGTCGTACAAAACACAGACGGACGTGCGACTCGCCAGCGAATGTTGTGAATTAAAATTGATGACGTCACTGTTTAGTTAATCATGTCAAGGTTAAGTGCGTAGGTTGTCGTATGTTGTATGTCGCGTGCGTGTGTCGTGTCGTCACTATTCTATAAACACTGGATATATCCGGAAAAGAAATGGGTTTATTTCAAATAAGCGCGTTAGTGATCGCGCCGGCGTTCGGCTCACGCCAGTTATATTAACGCCACAAACGGACATTCATGACGTGACGTCACGTACTGTATGCAATGAAATATTTATTTCATATAGACCTCTGAGGGCATTTACGATTGTTAGTTATACTTTTTTCTTAAATCTTCGACCGGTTCGAAACACGGTTTAAACTTAAAAGATTTGGCTTGAATTGGCCCTGTCTTTAAATATATATCATATATATTATTTTAACGACACGGTTTATACGGTAATACTGAAAAAAAAAATTAGCCACCTCTAGTATTTTGCCTTACATGTATAGCAATGGCAA
This sequence comes from Phareas burnsi, assembly GCA_018249415.1. NCBI lineage: Eukaryota > Metazoa > Arthropoda > Insecta > Lepidoptera > Hesperiidae > Phareas > Phareas burnsi. Next base: position 1,700 of record DWKL01004950.1, read on the forward strand.
CGCGTTCGTTAATACGTCGCGTATTAGACTCTCGTTCGTCGTGTATTTGAACAGACCTTGAAAGCGTGACGTTACTGTTCTATGAACAACGACACTCTTTTAGTGCTTACGTTAACTGGTCGCGTATCTACAATACGTCGCGTATTAATTTCTCGTTCGTCCTGTATTTGTACGAAAGACAGACAAATATTTGTGGTGTGGGTCACTATTCTATAAACAGTGGAAACGCATTCAGTGCGTATCTCAAACGCGTCACGTATATCTAACGCGTCGCGTATCGTACTCTCGTTCGTCGTGTATTTGAGCGGACGTTGATAGCGTGACATTACTGTTTTATGAACAACGGACACGCGTTTAGTGCTCACTTTAATTCGTCGCGTATCCCTAACACGTCGCGTATTAAACTGTTGTGGGTTTTGTATTTATACTAACGACGTCGTGACGTCATCATTCTATAAACAATGGAAACGCTTTCAATACGCAGAAAACCCGATCATGATGTGACGTTGACTCTAGTTACATCTAACTCGTTCCTTGCTTACGGTTACAGGTCGCGTGTTCAACTCTCATTACTCGCGTACTAACGACACGGACAGACATTCGTGACGTCATATTGTATAAACAGTGACAGACATTCGTGACGTCAATGTTGTACAAATAGAGGAAAGGTTTTCAGTACCATGCAGGCGCGTACGATCTTTTTGACATTGAGGGTACAATAGATAGAGTAAAATGTTCCATAGATAACTTTATGATTAAGGTTCTAGTCACTGGATGCGCTGATAACGAAACAACGTTCTCCCATCGTGAAGTGTGAGGACACAACGTAAAATGTCTTGTGGTCCCAAGTCTCTTGCAAAATGTATTTTATTGAAAATTAATTTCTCTAAAATCAATTCGTGAAAATATAAAGTAAACACTCAAGTTCAATATTAAAATTTTTTATTTTTTACTAAATTCATGTTAGCCAATTGTTTTTAATCATTTACGAGAAAATACCTAATTTCTTGATAAATGATTCCTCACACAGGGATGTCACACAGGGTCCTAAAGAGGAAAAGAAACTAGTCCACAAATCTTAAAGACCAAATTGACAGTTGCTATTATCCGAATTAGAAATATTTCTATAGAAATTTACGATTGCAATCTTTTAACTGTTGAATTTACATTACAAACTGTCAATTTAGTCTGCAAGATTTGTGGACGAACTTAGATCTCTTGCTAAGTTCGTCCACAAATGGGCGTCCACACGTCCAACGTCCAACGTCCCACAAGTGGACAAGTTCTGAAGTTCTCCACCTCACTGTTCCAGCGCGGATTGACGGAGATATTTACCCAAGCGTTGCATCCCAGTCAATCCCATAACCCTTGAACGCTTACAGCTCAGCACAGTTGAAGTTTGTACCCACGGCAGTAGACCCAGAAATACCTTTACACCGTAATATCAGTCAGTAGTAATGAAGCCAATGAATGTTTGTTTACATTGATCAATGAACGAAATGTATGAGAAACGCAGGTGAAGTGTATGGAAGCTGGGACTCGTCTAAAAGTGGGGACGCACTGTTTATATTATGTTTACAAATTTAACCGCACAGAAAGCCCTTTTGGTTTTTTACGCGAATTTCATTAAATAATTGATATTAAATAATCGATATTTTTTCTTAAATTGTAATAAACATTGAATTAAAGAAATCAATAGAATATATTAAGGTAATTAGTAGTAAGATAGTCAACAGAAAAGTTAAAATTAGTCTTTATATTAGATAATTTCAGTGAGATAATAATCAAGATCACAGTTTTAACAGCAAACTTTAACATTAACTTATATATGTATAAGTGTTAACATTCACAGAAATGCACTGTGTTTTTAAGAAGTCTTCTAACACCAGCATTTTAAGAATCAAAACACTTGGATCGATGTGAATCCTGTGGATTGTAAAAAATGCAAAATGAAAAGTTCGTGCAACAAATTTTGCTAATACTTTGAAACACTACTTAAAACATATCTACCAATTAATCAAACAAACCGAATACTAAGCACCTTAATATATACATACAAGAATAAAAGATTATTCATTTTTTATATACCATGACTTCTCAATTCAATTGTTGCTTTGCTACGAAATTAATTTTTTACAAATGCAATAAAAACCTCGGAAAATTTCAGGCGCCTCTCCTGTCAGTGGACTGCAAGAGCAACCCGCCGACGTACAGCTTCGTGCAGGGCTGGCAACTGCTAGCTTTAGCCGTCAGTTTGTTCGTGCCGAGGAACAACAGGCTCCTGTGGTATCTGAAGCTACATCTCAGCAGGCATTCCGATTCCAAGTTAGTGTCGACCTTTATTTTTTCGATTTATATCTATACCTGATATGGATATAGATATAAAACCCTAAAATATCTATATCATATAAGACTTGTTCATGAAACATTCACACACGTGCAATCAAGTGACAGGATATACAGCAACAATAATAAAATATCTTTTATAATTATGTAATTATTTTTTGAATTATTCATAGTATAAAATTGTATAGTAATGGTTTATTTAACCATGATAATACTATCTAGTAAAATAACTGTGTGTGTAATTTCTGAGTCTCCACTCAGAATGAGAAGGAACAGGTCGCAAGCACCAGGTTGGCCAAGTGCAGATTAGTAGACTTCACACACCTTCGAAAACTACAAAGAACTCTCAGGCGTATAGGTTTCCGCACGACGTTTGCCTCCACCGTTAAAACGATTGGCAATTAATTTCAAATATGCATATAACTTGTAAAAATGAGAGCCGGATGCGGGATTCGAACCCCGGACCCTCAGTGTGAGAGGCCGGTATGAACCACAAGGCTATCATTACTATGATCACCTATCCATAATCCCCTCACCGCAGGACCGAGTGCGGCAAGTACGCCGCGTACTGCGCGCGCGCGCTCGAGCGCACCATCCGCAACGGCGGGCGCGCGGCGCGGCCCTCGCGCATGGAGGTGCTGTCCATCCTGCTCAAGAACCCCTACCACCACTGCCTGCCGCACGCCATCCCCGTGCACATGCTCAATAACACCTATCAGGTAAACTTTAATGGGTGGTAGAACTATCGTTCGAGCGAGGAGTTACGACCGCCGCCATCACAATCCGCCGTGAAGCATCCGTGTTTCAGTTGGAAAGGTGTGGTTGCAGACTTGCAAGTGAGGCGCTGTTTTCAATCCTCGAGAGTAGTCACGCATCTATGTATGGCCTTAGATAGGACTTCAGTTCTATTTGAACTTAAAAGGTCATGTCGTTTTCGTCTGTTCATCCTCTTGTCCCTAAGTCGAAGAGAAGTACAAAAACAAAGAAATAAACCACAAAAAAAAACAAGAGTACAAGAATTTCACAACACTAAAACACCGCAGCTGGTAACCTTTTAAGTAATAAAATCGTTACTGTGTTATGACGCAACCTCTACACGGTAAGCCATAGGTTACCGTTATAAAGTAGAAGTTACTGTACCGTTATAAGATAAATTACGTAACAATCGGAACATCCCAAAAGTTTCCGCCAGCAGACAACTAATCCCAATCGCCTTACCATTCCCCCCCCCTCGCCCTACCCCCTCACCCCTGCTCGAGTCAGTGGTACCGCTACAGTCGAACTTTTAACATATGTGTATGATTTCCAGGTGATAAGTTTCGACGGCTCGACGACAGTGGAGGAGTTCCTGTCGACGCTGAGCACGGAGCTGGGCTGCCGCGAGTCGGCCTCCTCGGGCTTCGCGCTGTTCAGCGACGACCCCATCGAGAAGGACCTGGAGCACCACATCAAGCCTGACAAGAAGGTATTTGTTACTACTGCGAGAGGTAGTAGAACTATACTCCGAGCGAGAACGTACCACCGCCACTCTCATAAAGCACCGTGAAGCTATTCTTTTGTTTCGGTTGGAGAAGTGCGGCTGCCGGGCACACTTACAGCGAGGCGACCATCTTAGTCCTCAGGAGTAGTGACGCATCTATGTACGACCTCAGATAAGACTTCATTCCTGCTAGAGATCAGATTCAGGTATCCATGGGCTGCAGTGGCCACTTAACTCATAGGTATTCTTTAAGCAACGTTAATAATATGTATATAAATCGATTGCCGTGCGTTAGCCTCGCTAAAAGTGGAAAATGCTGGACTTGTTTGTACTTTTCTTTTGTTATCTTCGCCTCCGGAATGGGGTAGTTTAAAAAAAAGAAAATTAACAAAAATCCGAACGATCGGCTGAAAAATTGAAAAAATTAAAATGGATAATTTTGTATTGCGATCAGATACATTTTTGGTGGTATGAAGTTCACTGAATCATCAAGTTTGTCACATATGGCGGAGATGTGTGCCGATGGTGTCAAACCAGAACTGATTCTAACTTTATCTTGAACCATAACCATTTAAATTCATGCAACCCGAATCCCGTCACTCTACATCCTTTTCGTTCCAGCTGTGCGACGTGATATCGAAGTGGGAGACGGCGCTGCGGGAGAAGGGGTCCGGGAAGTTCGAGAACTCGCGAGTGATCCGCCTCACGTACAGGAACAGGCTTTACTTCAAGAATTCCGTGCGCACCGAGACCGACAAGGAGCGGCTCCTGCTCTGCTATCAAGTCAATCAGCAAGGTCGGTGTGGTGCATCAGCGATGAGGTTTATTGCAGCAGCAAAGAGGGATATGACCATGTAGTCTACGGCAGTGGCAGAAACAGGCAGAAACCGGTGTGACGGCGGTGCCTCTGAAGCCAAACCACGAGGGGTTCTACCACTTAACACATTGACTGCGGCGCTAATATTGGAAACGATCCACCCGTGCGACACGCAACGCTGTATGCGTGTTCCAGTACGGCGGCACACACCGTATGCGTGCGAGCCGCACGGGTGGCGCGGGCAGTAAAACACATGTGTTTGCCGCAATCAATGTGATTTACATCATCGTCGTCATCATCACTGTTATCACCATCATCATCATCGTCATCGTCGTCAAAACGTTACTGTTTTATTGCTGGACACGAGTCTCCTTTCAGAATGACAAAGGGTAGGTAGGCTCTAGTTCATCACGCTGGCCGAGTACGGATTGGTAGACTTCACAAAGTAGACTTCACGTGCCTTCGAGAACTTCACAGAGAGTTCAAACACTTCTAACCTTTTCTCATGTTGTTTTCCTTCACCGCTCATATCACACAATCCATATTCTCTTATATGTGAGAAGGGTAACAAACGAGCGTACAGGCCTCCTGAGGTTAAGTGTAATATCAAACTTCAAACAAACTAAAGTCCTATCTCCGGGCGTCTGTAGATGTGTACTCTTGAAGGAATAATACCATCGCCTCGCTTGTAAGTGCACTCGGCAACCGCACCTTTCCGAAAGAAACACGGTTGATTGTGAGGGCGTCGGTGGTGCCTCAAACAAACGTCAAACGTCGGTGGTTTCAAACATTGTGCATGCGGCATTCCAACGTGAAAGGGCGGAATCCCCGCCCGCCGGGCCGTACCGCTCGGAGCTCATTCAATACGATAGCTATCTCGCGCAGTGGTGGCGGGGCGGTTCCCGGTGACGCGCGAGCTGGCCGCGGAGCTGGGCGCGCTGATGGCGCAGCTGGACATGGGCGACCACGCGCCCGCCAACACGCAGCACAACCAGCCGCTCGCGCACCGCTTCTACCCGTACCGCTACCGCGCCGGCCTCAGCAACGACGAGCTCAGGTACGCGCGCACACGTTCACGATAACACTAGAACCAATTAGCACCCTGATTGCGGCGTTAATATTCGAAACGATCCAGCCGTGCGACTCGAAACAACGGAACAACATTCATGTTCTCCCGCTCTGGCGTAGCGTCGGCGAAAACACCACAGGTGTGTTTGACCGCTATCATGCGTAGGTTTAAATGCAACACACCGTATGCGTGCGACCCGCACGGGTGGCTCGGGCAGTAAAACACGACATGTGCGTTTGCCGCAGTTAACGGGATTAAAAAACGCTTTTTACGCTCATTGCCCCACGAATCTCTAACTAAATTAAATTTCATTTCAGTGTCAATTTGTAAGATTGACTAAAAGATTTTGTATTGTATTGTATTGTATTTGTATACAAATTGTGACGTTAATATTAAATCGCAGGGACGTAGAGGAGAAGTTGCGCGCGAAGTGGGTGGCGCTGAAGGGCCGCAGCACGGCCGACTGCGTGCGCATCTACCTCAACTGCACGCGCAAGTGGCCATTTTTCGGCGCCACGCTGTTCCAGGCCCGGGTATGTCGTACTGTAGAATCGGATACACGTCGATCTAGCAACATTGATGAACAAAAATCTAGATAGATTTTTATCTTTGAAGAGTAGCAAACGAGCGTGCAGGCTACCTCATGTTAGGTTCTCACTGCAGCACATGGACACCCACAACTAACCTCAAACAAAACTGAAATTCCATCTGAGGTCGCATGTAGGTACGTCACTGCTGCTAAGATGGTCGCCTGGCTGTAAGTGTGCCCGCAGCCGCACCTCTAATCGAAACACGAACTGCTTCATGAGCGATACACAGTCCCAGACAAAGGTGACGTTTAGAAGTTAATCGCTATAAAAAAATAAATTTAAAGGTCCAAAATTCCTTTTGACAAAACGCAAATATGGACTTTAAACAAACGGTATAAAGTATAGTTTTTAAACACACTGATCGTGCGCTACGTAACGTTCTTGATTCTATTCCCGAAAAACAACAGAATTTCACAACTTTAACTTGGTCAACTGGTCTAACAAATAATTTGTTTTACAGATAAAACAACCGGATCTTTCAATGGTGTGGCTCGCTGTCTCGGAGGAGGGCGTCACTGTGCTGGAGCTGGCGTCCATGGCGGTCATCGGCCGCTATGCCCTCAACTCGATAGGCCTCTTCGGTGGCCTACAGGTTCGTTCACCTGTATTTATTTTTCAGCCACCATCACCAGCAACCCAGTACTGTCCCACAGCTTAGCGCGGATCTCTTCCCAAAATGCGAAGGGTTAGGCCATAGCCCACCACGCTGGCCCAGTGCGAATTGGTAGAATTCACATACCTTTGAAATTTTTAGAGAGAGGTCTGAGATGTTGGTGTAGTTGGTTATAGGTTTCCTCATTATGCTTTCCTTTACCATTTTTTTTAAGAGGAATGGTAGTGCGGACTTATACTTGGAGGTCTGGAATCGAGGTCTAAGGTCAGAAACACTATTGGAAAACAATTATCGCCTAATTTAACGATGAAGGAAAACATCGTGAGGAAACCCATACATTAGAGTACTTCGTAATGTTCTTAATATCGGGCTATGTGTCCGTTTACTACTTTTAAAAACTATTTTTTTTCATTAATTACTATTTGGATTGAACGTTTGTTACGTTGTAATAAGTATAAAGAAATGTTTTCAGCACGTCATTTTGTATTTCCAGGACGACTTGATGATGTTGATCGATGCGGACGACGCTGCTAGTCCAGTCCATAAGATGTTGATCAGTCTCAATAAGCCTAAAGTAAGTTAATTAGATAACAAATTATTCTATCACAATTTTCTAAATACTCATTACTTCGATTAACATAAATGTAAATCACATGTTCAATCAAAAACAATCAAAATGTTTGATTTCGGCATCAACCACTGTAACTGAATGAAGTGATTTTTAGATTTTTTAAGAGTTAGATGCTTAAACATTAAGCCATTATTGTACATGTAACATGCAAGTGTTCTACGAGACTGAACGTGTAACACGTTTAAACATAACGTTGCGTCCCCAGATGGCAGAGCTAACGCACCTGATCGCGGACTACAAGAACGCGCTGCGGCCGGGCGGCACGGGCACGCCGCAGATGAGCTCGCTGACGCGCATGCGCCGCACGCCGCACCCCGCCGCCACGCTGCCGCTGGCGCACGCGCACGCGCACGCCGCGCCGCACGCGCACGCGCACAACACGCTCAACTCGCACGCCACCACCATGACGCTCGGCTCCGAGAGGAACGCGACACTCACGCTCAGCTCGCACACTTCCACGTTCAACCACGAGCGGATCCTGTCGCACGGCCAGCCGGACATCCTCAAGTCGACGCCCGACCACCATCCGAAGAAGCGGTCCCACGCGCAGGACAGCGGCGTCGCGTGATCGCGGCTGTAGTGTGACGCTCGTGACTTGTGCGCTTGCAGTGTGAACGCGTTCGTGTCTTAGTGCGCTTGCGGTGTGTGCTCGGCTCCCGTTCCCGCGTCGCGACTCGGAGCGCTCGGTGTGCGTGCACTCCCCACTGATATAACGCGTTCGTGACTCAGCGCTCGCATTTGTGCTCAGTTTGTATGTAAATTTTGTGTTTTGTAAATATTCCACGCTCGACAGAGCTCGCCAGAGTGTAGCCATGTATTCGAGATTGTAACGGACTCGGCGGTAGATGCGTAGTTTTAGCGGCAATAAGTGATGTAACACGTTCGTAAGATCTAAGTTCGGTGCGCTCTTATGACTTGTTCTCCGTTTCAATATACATTTTGTATTTTATTAATATTAACTGGAACATATTATACGGAATTACAGATTA
>DWKL01004951.1:0-10232 GCA_018249415.1 Phareas burnsi
CTCATTATATACTTATATATATATATTATTATTAATATTCTACAGCTTGTCAAAGGCATTCTCCAAAAACTAATAATTACTGCTCTTGGCCATGCGTGCTAGTGACTGCAGTAGATTAAGAACACTGTTGGAAGGTGTGGCTGTCCATCAACTGGATTGAATTACTTATTTGATTCCTACACAATACACTGGAAGAGAGATTGGTGCTATTCACTAAAATGCGGTACTATAATGAAATATAGGAATATTAATTTTGCTAACTAATGATTTCAGATACATAAACCAATTGAAGATGTGATATCCAAAGACCCAGCTCTGGTTGGATATGACACCGCTAAGTTCATGTTCACAGACATAACATTTGGTATTCCAAATGAAAGTAGAATTATTGTGGAAAGGTATGTTTTGACCAATGCATTTTTTATAACGAGGACGCCTAAAATTAGCATTCATTATTTATTTATTTATTTAAACATACAAACAGCATAGTATACATAACATTTACAACACAATAAATACTATACTAAAAATGTCCCCATATACATGCCAATTATAAGTATGTACAGCATTCTCGTAATTATACAATGACATGTTATTGCTTATTGAAAAATATATAATAGGATGTTTAATAGTATTTGCTAAGATTTAAACCTAAAAATTACAAAATGTTAAAAGGGAAACTTCAATTTAAGAAGGAAGTAAATGAGTTGTAAGTTTATTTTTAAACAAAAGACACAAATCATGGAAGATATCAATATTTCCATAAAGACTTTAGTATATAAAATACTGTATGTATTATTTAACTTAACATATTAATAATTACCTCTTATATGATTGCCAGAGTTCCTGATGGGATTCTTCGTAGCAGTGACCATGATGTTCGGAAGCGGCTAAATCAGGTACTGACCCTATTATTTATGATTAATAAATATTTGTTGAAATATAAATTCAATTTAATCTTGTTGCCAATAGGTTGTAAAGGGCATGTCCATCCATTAATACTATTTTTCCTCTTTTAATAATGTTATATTTAATAGGCACTCAATAAGACAGTATTAATATTGTATTTATTACTAAATACTAATAATAAATTACCTGTAATCTGCAATATTAACTTGGCTTCTAATGTTATCAAATTATAGCTAATGGCAGCGAATTCGAATGTTATCAAATTATAGCTAATGGCAGCGACAGCTTTACGTGTCCTCGGAAGCATGGGAACGCGCATGAAATTTAGCCACTAGCATTTACCCATCCAACTTCTGACTGTGCCCAGCATTGCTTAACTTCATTGATTGGTTACAATCTTCGCAAGTTATGCGAGCGTCAGTTAACAATATTAACTTACCTTATACTATTAACATCTAGAGTACATGCATTATTTAATAAAGTGTATATGTGTATTTCCAGATATACTTCCCAATACAAGGCCGTAATATAAGGGAGCCAACAATGTTTACCAATGAAGAACGATTCAATAGTTTGTTGGAAAGAGAAAAATATGAGTTTATTTTGGATAGAGCATGTATACAATATGAGCCCGATGAAGCTCCCTACCAGAGGGTGACTAGTATCACATACAAGCATGTCGATTTGCACAGCAAATATGATTTACTTAGGTAATATACATTATAAGAAAATTATAACACTTAGTAAAGCAATTGTTAATATATGCAACATGAAATACAATAGTACAATTTTGTCTGTTTTTAAACTGAACAAAATATTAATAATTTCGTCCTTTTCTAATAGAATTAATTTGTTGATGTGTATTAATATCAGTATAAACAAAATGTTATTTATTAAATTTGTGTAGCTGCAGTAAATACTATGATGCCATTCACTCAAGTACTAGTTCCATCGACATCAACAAATCTCTCTGGTACGATTTGCTCTTTCACATTTTGTCGCTCCTGTGAAGATGCATGGCATGAAGCATTTTCTGGGGCATTCTTAGATCATAATGGCTTGGGTTTAAACAAAAGAATTCAAAGAAGAGTTACCATTTCGGAGGTAATGATGATTTGGCAACTCCTTGATTCTGGTGACTGGTTAAGTGTTTCGTTAAACTTATATATAATGAAGTGTCGGTGTTAAGTGGTCACTGCCACTATTGCCACTAATAAAGACAGCCATTAAGCAGTCGTCATTTAAATATACTCATTATTTCTATTCATTTAAATTTATATATTATACTATTAGTTAAATTTTACACGACAATCTACAGAATTTTGTAAGGAAATATAACTTCTAGCAACATAGATATGTACAGTATTTGTTCCGTATAGGCTGCTGGTATATTCTTTGCGTTGTGTGGTAAGTATATAAATAAAAAAACTGTTTTGAACATCGATTTGGGCGGCGGCTGAGCGATCGAGCGGATCTTCTAACAGAATACGTCTTCGATTGTCACACTGACGCGATTGCCACAGAATATGCTGTTTTCTCTGCCGCTGTCCCCAATGGCACCTTTATTATTCTGTACGAATACATTTTTATTTGTCGTGCACAGTATTTCGTCAATGGCCGCATATACTGGTGTATGGTTGGTAGTGAAATGCTGAATGTATTTAACGATTTTTTTCTTTTAGGGCACGTGTATTGTATCAGCTAAGGTGATGGAGTTGATGATCCATTGAACTTTTAATATTGTTTTTATTTCTTGTACAAATCTTTTGCCGCTACAGAGGCTTCGTTTAAATGTTGCATGCTTTGTATTCCCATAAGCGAATTAAAGTAAGCGAAAAAAGTAAATTATACGCATATTTTTTATTGCAATCATAATTTCCAGATCAACACGCCACTTTGGGCCGTTCGCCTTCTATCTGACGTGGCACGATAGCATAGACAATCTGATGCTGGAATTGGTGCAAAGTAGCGTAGTTCGGGAGGCGGTGCTCCTGATCGCGTTGCGGGACGCGGTGCGCGGCGACATCGCCAACCGTGACGAGGTCAACGCTGTTGTTCAACAGGTGATTTGTTTTAAATTTACGTATCAAAGTAATATGAATGTTTTTTACTTTTAAGCAATGGAGTAAGCCAGTGCTAATAGCTTGTATGATATTCTATCGAGGGACCTTGATTTGCCGTGGGCTCTTAAGTGTAAAGTGGCATAAATAACCCAATACTATATACGTTTATTTGCCGTCCATAGATTACAATTTTGCTGGTTTTTAATAGTACAGCAAATCACTATAGACCCTGCTGGGCGCTAGAAAGTGCAGAAAACCAGAGATGAGATTGCCCTGGCCATTTAATATTTGGTTCCGGGCGGAGGCTAGCGGTTCTGAATACACGAAGAATCCGCAGAATCCGTAGCAATTACTACTTTTTCTCTGTTTGCTTTTAATTTGTCACTACCGCCGACTTCTGTTACCAATTCCATATAAAACAGAAGACCTGCCTGAAATCGAATTACATGCAGTCTTGTTTGAGGAACTAAGAAGGAACGCATTCAAAAAGTGAATCTGCCTCACCATACCCTTAAACTAGTACATATCAGCGCCATACTGATGCTATAAAGCGGGAATTGGTGTGACACGTGACAAAGATTTACCACCGCCTAATGTTTGAGACGCGCAGGCGAAATAGTCACAAGTCACATTATCCATTCGCATCGTAAACGAAGACTAGTGTAAGTTTATCGCGTGTTTCACAGAGGTAATAATTTTTCATAGTTCCATAGGTAAATAGGAACTTTTATAATTTCGTCCTGTCTGTTTATATCTCACAGTTATTTTACGCATGTATTTCTTGTACAGTTGGCATCATATAGATACAATTTAGAACATTGTGTGTTGTGAAACACTACAATTAATTACAGTTTAGAAGATAAGTGTGTTTTAGAAATCGCAATTTATTGAATGATTATTGTAATACTGGATCGAAATGTTACAAAATTGCGAAAGCAAAATGAGGATGACGTTATATAAACGTAGCTGAAAGAAAAATTAAATTAAAAAACATGTTTAGTTGTATTATCTTTGATTTCATTTTTTTTTTCATTATCAACCCATTAATGTCTCACTCCCGGACACAGGTCTCCTCTCTGAATAAGGGTTAGGCCATGGCCAAGGGTGGATTAGTAGACTTCACACACCTTCGAGAACTTTTCAGATGTGTAGATTTTCTCACGATGTTTTCCTTCACTGTTAAAGCGAGTAATAATTAATTTCTAATACCCACATAACTCGAACCCCGGACCCCCTGTGTAAGAAAGGAAGGAGGAATGTTGACCACTAAGCTAACTGCTTGTTATCTTCAATACAGTTGAATAATTTTATATTCTATATGTTTTTTAGATCTTACCCACACCAGTGCAGCTGAGGAAACCCGAACAGCTCGGGGAAGAAGACATTCAGCTAGATAACAAATGTGTTGACTGTATCGATAAGTATATAGTGAACAACTCCGCCATGAAGAGCCAGCAGGGCCTGGCGCTGCAGGCCTTTAGGGAATACTACCAGCAGCTCGTGGAACTCAGTCGGGGCTTGAAGAAAGCGCACGGAACGTCTTAATTGTAGTTGTGTATTAAATATAAAAATTTAGTAAGGTCTTTCTGGTTTTATTAACTAGAAAGGTTGGGAGGTAACTTGGGTATGGGTATTTTGCCATGGCACCGTAATAGCAATCGTGACTGCTCTTCTGCCACCAATTAATTATGCTTTATGCTGTCTATTTTTATACAGAGAAATTATTTCGGTAATATTATTTACCTACTAATGCCAATATCAATAATCTCAACTCGATTCTCCTCTCAGTTAAGATTTAGAACATGGTCCATCTTGCTAAATTAATTTTTAATTGTTTTGAAAAATAAAAGGATTCAAACCTCGGACCATTAGTGTAGAAAAAATAAACTCATATCGCTGCTAAATTTTACAAATTATAAACATTTTAATCTGTGTTACAAAAATGAACAATGATTTTTAGACATTAATTGTCACTTTATTTTGTATAAACATGCCATTTTATCGTAAACCCAAAACTTTTACACCTTTATTGCTAGCGGCCGAGAGGAAATCTGTTAAAAATGGTTTGCACCATGCTATATTCACATCGAGATTCGATAAGTACGTAGGGGAATGGAAAAACGACCGGAAGGAAGGTCTGTTCTTATTGTATTTATAAATCCTATCTATTCTATGAAGAGCGCATAGTTCTACAAAGATAGATCTACAGAGTTAAGCAACATCGGGCGCGGTCGGCAGTTAGATAAGCGACCGCTAGTGGCAAAATTTCATGCGCGCTTCCGTGGTTCAAAGAACACGTTAAGCTGTCGATTCCAGGTGGTTATCATTGGGTTCAGTCGTTAAATCTTGTCGGAGGTTTTGTACGCGGCTTGAAAACATCTAACACGGGATGGCCATTAACCCGTTTCTCCACCAATTCGCATTGGAAGAGCGTGGAAGATGCTCCAGGCGTTTAGTTGTAAAGAGAAACCTGTGCCGAGTAGGGGAACATAAAAAGGGTTGCAGACTATTATTAAATGATGATTGCGATGTTACAATTGTAAGGTTACGATGTAATCATAGCACTAATATTGATTAATATTATGCTGAACTACTTATATTTGGCCACATTATCTCGAGACATTATATTTATGTAATTCGTTAATCTACTAAAACTAAATATTGTATTATTATCTTGATATGGCAATAAGAGCAGTAGTGACATTTGTGACTTTTGAAAGGTGGGTGTATTTTCGAGACGTCAATATACCCAGGCACTGTACAAAAACGGGCTAATAAAGGACCTAATTTACGAAACCTGAGCAGATCTTTTACAATATATAGAATTGAAATATTTGAAGTTGCCGAGATATATGTAGATAATAGATAGATTTGTGCTTCCTTGGTATTTGTTTAGGAACAGAAGCAAAGTACTAACTACATTTATTATTTATATCGACTTAAGTATTTATTTACATTATTTTAGGAAAAGGACTGTTTCTAACTGTTAATGGAAAACTGTATGAAGGAGACTGGCATAATGGTTTTAGGTAAATACTATTCACAATTATGTAGATCGCAGAAGCCTGGATTTTTAACTTGAGTTATTTCATGACTTTATGTATAAATTACTTACATTTTGTTTGTATGGTCTACCTATGGTTTGTCTTGTACTAATAGTCTAGGAATGACTATATAGATACTATTGCTTACATTAACTAATTGTAAAGGATTTGCAACGAAATTTTCAACTCGAAGGGTAAGATTATTTTACTGAAAACCGATAGAAAAAAAACAAAATACCTTACCATGGACGTGTGTTGTTATCAGAGGAATAGGCCGTTACGATACATTTTGCTTCATCTTAAAGTAATTTAATTTAATATGTAGTAGAACTAAGTTCGACTGGAGAGGTACCTCCGCCGTCCTCACAATCTGCCGTGACGCAATTCTTGTTTCGGGAGGGAGTTGTCGTTGTCGGGTACACTTACAAGCATTTTAGTCCTTAAAGATTGTAACACATCCACGTGCAACCTCAGACAGAACTTCTGTCAAGTTTGAGATTTAGTGTGGGTGTCCATGAGCTGCATTGACCACTTACCATCAGCTGCTCTGCACACTCGTTTACTGTTCTTCTAATATAAACAAAAATACAAATTGTTCATTTCATTTTTTTTTATCTTAGAGAAGTAGCAAACGACCTTTTTTTACTTACGAATTAGCAAGCTTTAATTAGTTCTGATTTTATAGGCACGGTTTCGGCACTCTGAGCAACAAACAGGCAAACGGGACGTTCAGTTTAGAATACCGGGGCGAGTGGATCAGAGGGAAACCAGATGGTGCTGGTTGGCGGTACTGTGAGAACGGAGACGTATACTTCGGGTTTTGGAAGAGTGGCCACCGTCATGGGTACGGCAAAATGTGGTACTCGAATGGAACATATTATGTCGGCTACTGGTGCATGAACAAGAAGCGGGGGTTGGGGATGTTCGTACAAGGTTTGTGCAAATTTACGGGAACTGAAAACGATAAAGATTATTAGTAGGCATATAATTTAGAAGATTCGGGAAGTTTAAAAAATTCTCTTCAACACTTATATCCCACTGCTGGGCACGGGCCTTTCCCCACAACTGGCGAGGAATGCAGCATACTCCGCCACACTACTCCAATGCGGATTGATGAACATACGGGTTAGTGGTCAAACCCGGTGGGATGTTTTCAAACCGCCCACAAGACCTCCGACAAGGTTTAACTATTACTGTCCAATGATAACAACCAAGACTGACAGCTTAACATGGTCTCCGAACCACGAAACCGCGTATGAAATTGAGCCATCCAACTCCCGACTGCGCCCGACATTCTTAATTTTGTTGACCAGTTATGATCTACACAAGCTGCAAGGGTAAGCGCGCTTCACCGCTCCCAGTACAGCATTTTTGCATTATTTATGCTTACTTAGTATGAGTCACCTATATGCCTAGGTGCCTGCTATAGAAATACTCGATGTCATTGTAGGTGTGAAATCCATTAAGACAATTAGCTTCCACGCCCGATACTAAATTAGTCACCTACCGACTTTAATAAAGAAATCACGTGGCTTTGGTTTGTTGCATTTGTATTCGAGCCGTGTCATCTGTATTGGGCTTGTTCGGTCGGGAATTAGGTACCGTTTAGATTCAATGTAATTGTTTTTATCTAATAAATGTAATAAACGAGCCTATAACCTATCTAACAGTAAATGATCACTAGCTATGGACATCTGTAATCGACCTCAAATAAAACAGGAATTCCTATAGATTAAACGAATATGCGTCGCTGCCGTTAAGGACCAAGTTGAGATGCCTCGTTTGAGGACCTCTCCCATATCCTTTCCTTCCCTTCAAATCGAAACACTGTAGCGTTTAATTGCAGATATATAAGGCAGATATAGGAGCGTATATTAACAAATATTGAGGTGGTTCTCTATAATTATGAATATACGCGTTTGGTATTGTGACGACCATCTTCTTCGTAAGTAAAAAAGGGATAATCCGTGGCCATTCGACACTGTCTTTGTATAATCTAGCTAGAGTTTTACCTATGTCCGATTGAAGTTAACACGGTGTGATCCGATTCAAGCGTCGGGCCATAAAGTTTCACCACTTTCTCAATGTCACACTAACTATCACCTGTCACCTTTACAAAGAAAATGGTAATCGTTACGAGGGTCACTGGGAAGGCGACATGAAGCATGGCGTAGGTAGATTTTACCACATGCACACCGGGCAGCTGCAGGAAGGATGCTGGCGAAACGACATATGCGTCAAATCCAAGATGACCGATATTATTATACGGCAATACTGTGATATGCCTACGGAATACCCGATTCCACCGGTGAGTTGGATCCCTCTTATTTGCTTTCGAAATTCGATTTTCGAAATATGATTTTGCGATAATTCCAACATATACAATTCTGCGGTGGAAAAATAAAACCAATGTGAAGTATACCCATATTTTTCATTTGGTAACAACTTTGAAAAAAAATAAAACGTATTGTCATTTCTCAAGGTTCATCATCTGTATCGTTTCGTATTACTTCTTTGTTAATGTTTCTATTGTGTTAAACGGTAGCAAGCCATTGTTAGCCAAAAGATTAAACAATGATCTCAGTCCGCTTCAAAACAATGTATGATCTGCTGTTTCGGTGATAAATATAAACCTAACCTAATCATAAAAAGCTGATCTTCGTGTTAATCGTCGTCTTGTGGCATCAACATTAAACAATTTAATTCAGATTTTAAGCTAATATTATAGCGGAAATTATACATTTTAATTACGTAACGGGTACTCACGATATGCGGTTTTTTAATTGCCTATATTTCGACCCAGTTGCATGGATCCTGGTCACGGCGAAACAGTTCAGTTCGTCGTGACCGCTATCCATGAGCACCCGTTACGTAATTAAAATTAATTCAGCGTCCTTAAATTTATTTAATACCAGAAGTAAACTTTGATACCAGATGTTAAGTGATCACTGACTTTCTACTTTAAACTCATTACAAATGTTTTGCTATCACGAAAGAAGTCAAAACGCTTAATGCAAAGACTCTATTGCTGTTCTTAAGTTCAAATTCCGCTATCTATAACATCTAGCCGATCGACACTGATGTTTTTCTGATCAGTAACATACAAATTAAAAGTTTTAAAGAAGTCTAATTATTAAGTAGCACAATTCTTCAAAATTACCTTAATTTTTGGCCATAACTCGCAAAATGGTTTTGGTATAAACGTGTTATAGCTTAAGAACGGCGCTCTATATGTCTAAACACATCCTTCATTGCAACGAGTAAATTTCTACTTTAAAGCAGTAATAATTATGGCGTTGGTGCTGCCAGTCTAACCATAAAGGACTTTAACTTACTTACCCTTTTATCATTTCTCATAGTAGTCATTAAATAATTTCTTTAGTTATCCTTGTTGATTCCTTTTCACTTGTTTTAAAACCAAAGTGAATTAATTTTACAGGAGACTCTACGAGACTCGACCGCAATTTTGGAACAAAGCAAACTTTGGCTTCATCAACAAATAGGGAATATAGACAAACGCTTGCAGTATTGTATCGATCAAATGTATTAGGGTCTCCAACAAATAAATTCAGATCCTTAAGAACATCTTAACAATTAAAATATTTTAAGTAGTGTAAATTTCGCTTACATATACATGTTACAAATTTTATACATGAATAATAAAATGCTTATCCTAATTTACATTGACAAAATTTTATTACTATGTCATTATTATATCACAGTGTAAATAGTTATTGGTATATTTAAGTAACATTTACAGTCGTAGTTTTTTATTGCTAATTTCACAACTGCCGCATCATTGTGGCGATACTTGGGACGTCCATATTTATTAATTCATAGCGTTATAATCAAAACATTCCTATGAGCACTTGCTAGAAAATATAGTTAAAAAATGAAAATACATGGCGGCACAATCAAGGTTATCTATATATTTGTCTGTGGGCTGGCTAGTACTCCATCTCTGCGGTCATTAAGCTAAAATGCGTCAACCAGTAAAATACGAATCAAAAGATTCACTATTTCAAAGTGCCCTAATCGATTTATTTTTGATACCACAAAGCTCTTGCATATGACGTATGGTTATTAAGTTGCACTAATTTTAAACTCTTGCATATGACGTATGGTTATTAAGTTGCACAAATTTTAAACTCTTGCATATGACGTATGGTTATTAAGTTGCACAAATTTTAAACTCTTGCATATGACGTATGGTTAT
>DWKL01004952.1:0-10232 GCA_018249415.1 Phareas burnsi
TCTCACCATCATGAGTTCATCTTATGTTTGAAGAGTAACAACGAGCGTGCAGGCCACTTGATGTTAATTGGTCACTGCACCTCATGGCTACTCATGTCTAACCTCAATAGGACTGAAGCGATATCTAGGTCTTCACGTCACGTGAGTTACTGCTCCTGAAAACTAAGATGATCGCGTCATACAAGTATTGTATCACGGCGGATTGTGAGGCGGTAGTGCTGAGCGGTCGAAGTATAGTTCTACCATCTAATTATGAATCCGATACCAAATGTTTGTAGTGTGACCGTGGAAATATAGTAACACTTTTTAAATAACATACAATAAAATAAATCATTAAAACCATGTTAAACTAAGTACAATACACATAATTTTAATTTCTGAATTTGCTCTCACAAGTTCAGTATACATTTATGAAAATTACACGAAATTCCTAAAATAACTTAAACTGTAGTTGACCTAAATTATAACCTAATCTATAACAAACAAATGAACGAATGAACGAACGAGCGAACGAACGAACGAACGATCAAACAAGAAAATAAAAAAGCGAAATACGCGTACAAGAACTTAAGTTAAATCCTGTGGTGGTGGTCATTTGACGTTTTCGGAATGCACAATTGAATTTGTCACTGAAGTAAAATTATTCGATATGATTTTGTTGGCTTTTGGTATTAGCTTGTTTCGTTAGCCAAGATTTGCGAATGACTTTTAACTATATGTTCCCACATATAAAATGTAAATTTCATAAATAAATGTTTCTAAAAGGCTTGGTTGCTAATTAAAAATCCAAGTAATTAAGTCAACAAGTAGCTTAAGTGGCTATCATGCTAAGATCTCTTAAAATAGATTAGTTCAGAAGTAACCGAGTACATTATAGCATTTCACATTTTAATCAAGTTTTATAAACCAGTAGTCGAGGGTTGGAATCTTTACTGTTAATAGCACCTGTTTAAATTGCTTCAGTTATTTCAGATTGAGGAACTACAAAAATAAACATAAAGGATTTGTTATACTGTAAGCGGGAAACTAGATAAGATAAGCTAACAAATATATATATATATATCTCACTCCTCTATCACAAGTTTAATAAAAAATGTTTTGTTAATATATTTTTCAATCATCAAGACAAAACTGATCGTTTTATTATTTATGACCCAAATCTTATAAAAAATAGGTCAATCTATCTGTGATTTCAAAATGATATTTATTGTGGGGCTGACTATATGGAACATACTGGTGTGTGTGTTTATGTGTATTTGAGCCATAAACTGACTTACAATTTAATATTTTTTAAGAATAGATGAATGTAAGCAAATGTTGGCTACAACCCTTTCTAATTCGAAATTTTAGCCATTGGTCTCTAAGCACAACTGGAGTGGACCTGGAGCAAACTCCACAACACTGTTCCAATGAGTCAACCCGTATCATATGTGTTGAAATCACTCATGAGGCCTCCGACAAGGCTTAACGACAGTTGTCCAGTTATAAGAACCAGCGCACTTCCGTAGCATGTTTTTTTTTAGAAGAGCAGGTTACCTGATATTGAACGGTCACTGCAGCTCATAGACACCCACGTTCAATCTCAAATAGAATTGAAGTCCCATGTGAGGTCGTACGTAGATGCATCACTACTCCTGAGAACTAAGATATTCGCCACGTTGTAATTGTACTCGGCAACCTCACCCTTCTATCCGAAAGACAAGTATTGCTTCACGGCGGATTACGAAGGCGACGGTGGTACCTCCCTGGAAGAACTCCTGGATGAAGCTCTACAACCTATCAATGTGAAGGTAAACGCGCATGAAGCATAGACAGTACCGATGTTCCTTGACTTTATAGATCAGTGACGATCTACTCAAATAAGTGTACTTGAGTAGATCGTCACTATTTACTATGATTATGCTTGTATTTGTATTATATTTAAACCGAATATGTAAGAGGTATTTAAAGATTGCATTTTATGCTATAGCGGTAGAACAAGTGTGTAAATAACTAAATGTTATCTGTGGTGAGAAGCACAAATTAAATAGATAATGGATTTCAGCTGTTTGCACAAGCAAATTGTAGTTTAAGATAGTAAGTTAAAATATTTATTTAAGACTTAACCTAGCGCGTGTTGATAGTAGTCGATTTTACACCGGAACAAAATATATTTTACAGTATTGGTTCTTATGAACAAACATAGCAAACATTTATTTATAATATTTGAATAATATCTAATTTGAATCTATGTTTCAATTAGAAATTGTGACTTGTTTAACATTGGCGTAATTATAATTATATTATTGTACGTTATATTTCATAGTTATTTCATATCGTGATGGTTGCTGGGTAAACATACAGCGAGGCGACCATTTTAGTCCCCAGAAGTCGTAACGCAACGTACAACTTCAGATATAATTTCAGTCCTGTTTGAATTTAGACATGAGGGTCCATTGGCTGCAGTGATCACTTAACGTCAGGTGGTTTGCGCGTTAGTCTGCTACTCTTCTCACATATATATCTATCACATACAATAACATTTATTTACATAGCACTACTTGTTTTGACATAATATTTTATGTAACTCGTTATAAAACTTAATAACGCTTTCCATACTCAAAGCTACACCCTAGGACTCTACTAGGACACTAGATGTTTATATGACAAAGACGAGTACACAAACACCTAGACCCAGAACATAAATCTAAATTCATCATTAAGATGTTTGCCGGGAATCGTAGCCGGACCCCATTCGTGTCAGACTGGCAAGGTAAGCCCTGCGCCGCGCGGGTCATTAGAAGTATATTCATATCTTCCGATCATATATCCAGTGATAAAGTTCAGTTATAATAGTTGAAAATCTGCACTATTAACAGACATTTTCAATCCAAACCTCATAACCAGATATGTTGAAATAATATCCGGTTCCAAAGGTAATATCCGGTATTCCGCTGAGCCTCCGGAGACCGGGAATATTACGAAACCAGCTTAATTACAGCCAGGCAGCCTTTTAGTTATAAATATATTGTTTCTTGACGATTTTAATTGCATTTCTGAAGATGGTTTAATTATGTATAAATATATTGTTTCTTGACGATTTTAATTGCATTTCTGAAGATGGTTAAGCCTTTCGTGGTTCGACTCTGGAAACGATTCGATTCTGAAGACAGAAAGGTGCGGTGCTACTTCGGACTGTGTACTACTACTACTGCTGACTGTGTTCTGGTTTAACGGGTGTGGTATCCGTATCACAAGATACCCTTCTACCACTCATCAAAAGTAAGCCCAACTTAGACCTCAGGAGTAGTAATGGAGTGGCCAACATCAGATAGGAATTCAAACTCATTTGGTTGATTAAAGACATCTACAGGCAGTGACCTAAGGACCAAATGGATTGTAAATACAATCAAATGTACTTCATGTTCATTAGCTATTTCCATGCTACATGTAAAAAAAAAATTAAGTGGTAGAACTATAGTTCGCCCGGGGAGAAACCTCCGCCGTTCTCATAATACGCCGTGAAATAATTCTTGTGTTACGGTTCGAGGTGTGGTTGTCGGGTACACATATAGTGAGGTGACCGTCTTAGTCCTCAGGAGTAGTAACGTATCAACCTCAGATAGGGCTTCAGTCCAATTTGAGGTAAGATGCGGGTGACTATGAGGTGCAGTAACTTAGCATCCGCAGTCCGCACCCTTGTTAGCTACGCACGCACTACGCACGCACTATGCACCGCAGCAGTTGCAACGTATCAACTTATCTATCTTGTTCTATATGGAATTGGATACGGACGTCCATACGCGATAGTCCACAGCTTCAGATCAGGTTAGCTGCGTGCACGGTTGCTATTTCCATTATTGCGTCACGCAGTGGTAACCATACCGGTCTGACACGCAGAGGGTTCCAGGTCCGATTCCGGACCATACTGACGTTTACACAACGAACTTAGATTTCTGTTCTGAGTCTAAATAGTTGTGTACTTGTCTTTGTATCCATGGCACCCACAACAGAGAGAATTTCAGTGCGGGCCTAAGAGAGTAGAAGGCGTTGTTATTATTATTGTAATACCGACAGCAGTTCGTTCATATCTAATAAACGTTTGATCTCTTTTGTCCTTAAGAAATTTATTTTCACCCTTCTGAGAAAACTGCAGTGAACAATTGCTTCAGTTTTACATATTATATTATTGATTCTTATCTAATCTAATATAATAAAGCTGAAGAATTTATTTATTTGAACGCGGCCATATTTGGAAGTACCAGTCGGGTTTAAAAAAATGTTTTTGAAGTATATAGGCTATTTAATGAGGAAAGTTTTAGGCTGTAACATCACACGACGATTATTATGAGCAAAGCAATTAACATGGAAAGTTTAGACAAAAAAGTATGCGAAACGCGGATGCGGGAGGGGGTGGGGGGTGGCCAATAGTTCTTATTCGTTAACGAGGACGCTGATATCATCTCGTATTGAAATAAAGTTAATTTTGTCAACTTTATAAACATAAAATAGTTGGTAAGATAATTTTTAATTGTGATATCTTCTCGTTCATTTCTTCGTCTATGTTCATTTATCTAGATATTTCTTGCTCTTTGTCCATGGACTTCGTTTAATGCTAGTCCCAGAACCCTACTCAAATGGCCTATCACATGGGACTGACAGGTTACGTCAATTACCAGCGCATAATCCAAAGTTTGTGGTAAGAATGTTAATTTACATAAGGACTGATAGATTGTATAGAATGAATTTCGATCTCGACGTTGAAGGCTTAAATCTTAGGCACTTTTAATTGTTAAGATAAATCTCGAAAATTCCTTTTCTGCAACCTTTATATACTCCATTTTCGAGATTATTTCGGGACAATAAAACTTTTATAAAGCCCGACTGAGTTGAGTGAAAAAATTGAAAAAATAGACTAACATCTAATATGCAAACGAATAATAGAAGATAGAACAACTTGGAGGGGATATCTCGAGACGAAAATTTTTGGAGATCACGAACCTCAGACATGAGGAAACGACTAAGAAGAAGAAGAAGAAAATATACTAACGCCATTTTTACATTAACACTACACCATATTAATAAAACTGAAGCAACTTGTGTAATTCTGGACTCTGATGTAGCAGCCAGGAGCCAATAGGATAGACAAAAATGGCAGGCTTTAGATAAGGCCCACATCCGCAAAGGGGTCCTTACAATGAAAACTTAAAAATCTGACATATAATTTAATAAATATCAAATGAATGTATATAAAATAATAATGATAGTAACAATTACATATATATAAATAAAATGATTACATGAAACATTATTGGATAATATGTATAAGTAAATAAATATAATGACGACATATAAAATTGAATATGATTCCTGTAATTATTTAATATTGTATGGCATAAAGGGTTTTTTTTTTGTATTTTTATTTTATAATTTGTGCGACACCACATCTTAGAAAGCCGTTCATATTTTTTATCTGTACTTCACATGAACTTAGTTATGTGAGGGCCCATGTGTGCAGCGATTACCTGTCTGACACGTAGAGATTTTCGGGTTCGATCTCCGGGCTAAGCAGAAATCCGATGAATTTAGACGTCTGTTCCAGGTTTGAGTTTTAATGTATTAATATTTGTGCGTGTCCATGGCACCCAGTCAACGTTATTTATTTAAAATAGAGAAGATGTAAGTGATTTGGACAGAAAATTTACGCGAGTACTTCAATAAGCATAACGTAGGATAATCATTATCTAAAATGCATGGAGCATGCATGAAAATTGCGTGAAGATGCGTGGCCGGTCGTTTACTTCTATAATACCGATACACACAAACACACTAAGGTAACAAGATACGCGGCCCTTGTATTGACAAAACAACGGAGTTCTCGCGGGAAATCTAACGATAGAATGTAGGGCCCTTTATAGAAGGCGATGATTAATTAATGGGTTACTTCGTACATTTTTATCTCGCTGTAGTGCCTACCGTAATACATTAAATAGAGCAAGCGTCGATAAAACTACAAATTATTATATGCAATAGAGCTGGGTTGATGCATATTGGAGGATCGGAAATCATTTTTTGCCGTATTATAAAAAAGTGCGAAAGCAAAAAAAAATTGATACTTCATACATTCTTTAGATCCTTTGTTAGAATTTATTAGAGTATTAGGTGTTCAGGTAGAATATAAGATTAGATCCTAGATCCTTTAGTAGGAAAGTTCTTCTTCGCGTACATTTTTTTTTAAATTAGTAGTGTAGCAAACGAGCTTGCAGGCCACCTGTTACGTGGTCACTGCAGGCCATGGACGCCAATATTTACCCTCAAAAAAAATTGAAGTTCCGTCTGTAGCCAACGCAGATGCGTCACCACTCCTGAGAACTAAGATGGTCGCCTCGCTATAAGTGTGCTCGGCTACCGCAGCTCTCCAAAAGGTTAATGTGAATAAATGTACTATACTTTGCATAAACATTACATAAATGACGGAAATCCATACTTTGTTAAATTAGTTCGTTAAATCCATTAACAATTAATCGTCCTTGTCAGAGTGCAATCCTGATGATCCTCCGTATTCATTATAGGGGCGAAACCCTTGTCGGTAGTTTGTATGGTTGCTGCGTCCTACTGCTGTGCACGGGTCTCCTCTCAGAATGATAATAGCCAGGCCATAGTCTATCACGCTGGCCAAGTTCGGATTGGTACACTTCACAACCTTCAAGAACTTTACAGAGAACTCCTAGGTTTCGGGGGTCGCGGGTTTCCTCACGATGTTTTCCTTCGCCTTTAAAGCAAGTGACAATTAATTTCTAATACGTCCAAACTTCCAAAAAACAGGGGTGGAGAACCCCGGCCCCAGTTTGAGAAATCGGATTCTTAACTGCTAGGTTATATATTTCGCTGCTTATATAGCTTATATATATTTCGTTTTTCCTTCGAGCCAATCTACTTAGGGCAGTGGAATTGTATTATAATGAAATATTTGTAATAATTAGCGGCAAATAAAATTTATCCTTAAATAATAATGGCCTCATTGTGACATTAATAATCGAGATCATAATAAATATTCACGTGTTGTTCCATCTGAAGTCATATAAGATGAAATATTTCTTTAACTTCAACTTATTCTTACTTCAAACAATAGCTGCTAGATGCAGCAAATGTTTAACACATTGACTGCGGCAAACACACCTGTAGTGTTTTACTGTCCGCGCCACACGTGCGACTCGCACGAATACGGTGTGTTCCGCCGTACTGGAACACGCCTGTTGTTACGCGCCGCACGGGTGGATTGTTTCGTAAATTAGCGCCGCAGTCAATGTGTTAACAGCGGTCGTAAGGCATGTCGTAATCGTCGCCAAAATATCGGTCGGTGTAAAGAATTTTTTGAGGCTACAATAACACTCAGTACCACCTGCACTGCCTCCCAGTAGTAATAACACACCTAGACTTACTGAACCTAAAATTACAGTACGGTAAAGCAACTATAATGTGAATTTACTGCCGAATCACGCATCTATTATTTGTGATCCCCGCACTAAATATTTTAAACATTCTTTCTAGGTATTCCTTTTGTCGTATATTTCATGTAAATATTTTTGTAATTGTTCATACGATACCATTATTTTATTTTGACGACCCACGATGTTACCAAATCAGTGTAACACGTAGTGGGTACCGGATTCGATTCCTAGCCAAACAGACATCTAAATGATGAATACAGATTTATGTTCTAGGTCCGGATGTCGGTGTACTCGTTTTGTATTGTAGGGTCCACGACACAAGAAATCCTATGAGTGTAGAAAATGTTATTTCTATGTTTTGTTTTTGGTATATCTTTTTTTACTTTTATATGAGTATTCTTATTTCATAATTTAAATTTCATAAGCAGTGATAGCCTAGTGGTTAAGATTCCGGCCTCATACAACGTGGGGTTTCGAAGTTATGTGCGTATTAGAAATTAATTATCACTTGCTTTAACGAAGAAAAAACATCGTGAGGAAACGTATACATCTGAGAATTATCTATAAAGTTCTTGAAAGTGTGTGAAGTCTATCAGTCCACACTTGGTCAGCCCAGTCCACACTTGGTCAGCCCAGTCGACTATGGCCTGACCCTTCTCATCCTGAAAGGAAATCCGTGCTCAGTAGTGGGACATTAATGGGCTAATGATGATGATGATAGTAATTTATATACTATATACAATACTATATCCTTAGTTATAGTGCAGTCACTTAAACAAAAAAAGGGTTCAACCTCGGAATGAGAGATAATAAGCTGAAAATTCGTATACACCTTCATTTTCTCATTTTTAAAGTTGTCACAAAAGTCTCATGAAATCTAGTGTCTGCATCGTAAGTTCAAAGGTCAAAGGTCACAAAAACTTTTTTGCAATTATCTAGATTTCTACAGCTCCGATGACATTGTCATTATAAAAATTTTAGAGCACAAAATATACGACAGATTTTGTTTCAATATTTTTTTCATGCGCTCTACCGTTTATGAAATAGCAAGCGGAGAGCGAGCCGCCCTAAGCCATACATATAACGTAATGCAAGGTCAACGGTGAATCTCTGTGAATAATACTTTTTATGAAGTTATTAAATCATTAAAATATCATTAACAGTAAATAATTATTGTTATTTGTTAGCTAATATATTGCATCCAATAACACATTATTTGCTAGTTAATATATTGTATCTAATAACATTTTACATATATCTTGTATATTCATTTCATAATACGTACTGCATATATAACCAGTGGGAACGGATTAAAACTACTTTTTAATTAACTGAATTCTGAGTTGAAAAATTTCTCTGCTCGAATGATAACATCATACTGTCGTACATACTCTGTCTTACTTTGACCTGTTTTAGTGGAGGTCGTATGATGTCGCACTTCGTTTTGTTTATCGTGATCTAAAAAAGTTATTCGTTTATTAAATGTTTTCAAACCAAAAGTTTACATGACGCAAAAAAAAATCAACATAACATATGTTATATTTGGTAGGTGATAACTATAGTTCGTTAAGCTTACATTATATAAAAAAATTAACTCAATATACATTATATTTGACAGGTAATAACTATAGATCGCCAAGCTTACATGATGTAAAAAATTAACACAATATACGTTATATTTGACAGGTGATAACTACAGTTCGTCAAGCTTACATGATGTAAAATAATTTACACAATATACATTACATTTGACAGGTAATAACTATAGTTCGTTCGATGAGGTATCGCCACCCTCATAATCTGCGGTGAAGCACTCCTTGTGTTTCAGTTAGAGAGGTGTCATTTTTGGATATACTTACAGCGAGGCGACTATCAAAAGTAGTAAAGGATTTACGTTTGACCTTAGATAGGAATTCAGTCTTGTTTGAGGCTAGATATGGGTGTCCATGGGCTGCAGTGACCACTTAACATCAGATGCCTGCGCACTCTTTTGCTACTCTTCTTACATAAAAAAAAGAAAAGAAATACTAATCTATAAAATATTATGACAAAATAATAAAATTTAAATATTAAAAGTCGTATCCAAGATGCAGTCTCTAGGATGAGGTCCCAAAACGCTGGCAACATTATCTCATCGAATAGCTAGTTTAATTTCAGCCCGAGATAAATGCCAGCTTTGTAGTAAAATAAATATGTTCTCCTTCAGGTATCTAGACTTAAGCATCTTTGCACAGCGGATTGCGATAATAATTTTGATTCAAAGGCTTTGCGTTTTTCAGATCTGCCTGTCCTTTGTGCAGCATCATTGTGCAGCCCCAACTTATGTTAATTAATTGTCTGAGTCCCAAGCGCTGTGGAACAAATTAAGTTGGTCTTGATTGCAGTGGAACAAACAAGGAGTGGACTGAGTGAAGGAGCCTGTTCGTCCGATCTTAATCTAAACTTTGGCTCAAGAAGTTGTTTGCGGAAAATTTGATTTTCGTTTGTTGATTTAGTAAATGAGCAACGCCGTTTAGTGAAATATATAATGGATGGATGGTGGAAAGATTGCTCGTTAAGTTCTTAAGCAGTGATATGATATTGGTATGAATTGTTGTTAATACTAAGGCTTTGAGCTTAAATATCCAGGCAGGCTTATAGGAGCATGCCAGGCATGTAATGATGAGAAGACAAAAATTTCGCAAAGTAAAAGTAGATTCGCTTAAATCCGTTTTTTTTTTTTGTCAAGTAGAAAACGAGCATGCAGGCCACCTGATGTTAAGTGGTCACCGCAGCCCATGGACACCCACATCCAACCCCAAA
>DWKL01004953.1:0-10232 GCA_018249415.1 Phareas burnsi
CGCTTGTGCGGTATCAAATCGCTGCACAGCGGAACATTCAGACGACCCCAATGTGAAGCACACGGAGTCGATGCGGAATACCAATTTATTTTGTATATATTAGTAAACAACACTGAGAATCAAGGGAATAATAAAATAAAAACCCTTGTCTGTCTGTATCTATCAGTGGTATTGCAACTCCCAAAGGATGAACGACTTTTAAGGCAGTTTTTTAAAGCTGGCATACTCAGAATCTAATAAACATCAAACATAGGTAAAAACAGCTATGCATGATGTTAATGTTCAGCCGATTGAGGACGATCAGCTCTCTTGCTGTATGATATGGTTTAGGCATCCCGGCTATAAAGTAGATGTTTATTTTTCGTCTACTCTTCCGGGAAGCATGATATCCCTGACCTGGTTGTGCATCAAGAATGATGAACCCATGACACTCTCGAAGAAATTCAACTTTTTACTTTATATCCGGCTACGACGATTTTGATGGATTTTAACACATGAGACAAATCAAATTAAAAACCAAAATCCAACTGTACAAACACTGTATATGAACTGCATTTTTTTCACTCCTCAATCATATGTATGGACTGTCATCTCCATTTTTTTTTGTAATTTTCCTAGACGATTGTATCATAATCATCATCATACTTCATCATCATCATTCATCATCATCATCATCATCAACGCATTAGTGTCCCAGTGCAAGGCACGGGCGCGGATCTCGTCTGAGAAAGAAAAGAGTTAGATCATAGTCTACCACGCTGGCGAAGTGCCTGGCGAAGTGTCTTTACCTTCGAGACTTCGAGAACCTTCGAGGAACACCTTCGAGAACTTTGCAAAGAACTCTCAGACTTGTAGGTTTCCTCACGATGTTCTCCTTCGCCGTTAAGGAAGTAACAATTGATTTCTATTACCCTAATAACTTCGGAAAATCAGAGGTACGTGCGGGATTCGAACCCACAGACCGCATGACTGTGACATAATTAAATTATAAGGATTCCGTTTTTGGGGTTTGGTTTCGAAACCCTAAAAATATCCTTTTATTGAAAATACAGTTACATTATGTTCTCTGTTAGGCGTTGCGTAGACAGTCTGTCTACGTTCTATGGGAATACCACTATTTCCTTAAATAGCCCAGGAAATACACATATCTAAGACGCACGCCATTAAAATGCAAAACGGTAATTCATTCACGGAAAGGTGCGATATGTTTTGTCATTATTTATACTAGTGTTGGCGCAGACATCGATATTTTAAGTTCAACGTTATTGAGGCCATTTTGGCAAATGAACCCCTATAATCATGACACTTACAAAAAATAACAAAATAATTTTTTTGTCCTGTCAGGCTTAACAAAATGCCTAGCTCGAAACACATTGTAAATCTGACGTTTTAAAATTCATTAGCAATAATCTCGACTCTGTGCGACTGTTTGACCATAGATTTGGTTATTGTGTTAGACGTTGACAGTTCGAAGTTAAACAATTAATTTAACGTTTTATTTTATTCGATTTAATCCATTTGTAACACATTATATATATAAATTATAGCTTTCTGCACTATTTCTTGATATATATTTTAACTATGCCAAATCTCACAATCTTCCGTACGCGCAATTCTTAAAAAGAAATACAAAATTAATATACTGATTTGCCGGGTACATTCACAACGAGACGACCATCTTAGTCCTTCGTAGTAACGTATATACGTACGACCTGATACGGTACTTCTGTCCCGTTTGAGGTTAGGTGCGGAAGTCGAGTCCTGGTCTACACAGAGTTGATTACAGATGTCGATGGGCGGCAGCGACCACTAAACAGGTGAGCTGCACACTCGTTTGCTACTTCTACTACATAAAAAAATATATAAACATGTGTACAATACAAAGCGAAACTGACAACAAATAGGTCGAAATATAGGCAATTAAAAAAACCCATGCCTTGAATACCCGTTACGTAATTAAAATGTATAATTTCCGCGATTAGCGTAAAATGTTATGTGTACACAAAGATTATATTCCCGTGTTAAAATTTAAATGCAATATGCAATTTTAAAGCTTGGCAAAAATTAATGTTCTCATCATTCGTTTCGAAGAAGTAGCACCAGATCAACAAAATGATAAACGTTAGATGCCCTTACCCAGACATAATAAACGTTGAACATCTACGAGGCAAGGATAGTATAAAGCATGAAACATATATTCGCCGCGCCGGTGCTAGTTTAAAAATACAGTTGAAAATATCTGAGATTGAATGAATATTTAATACAATAGAAACAAACGACCCGCATGGCCTAGTGGCACCCACATCGGTGTGACATGCAAAGAATTCCGGGTTCTATGTCCGGCCAGGCAAATGTCTAGATGTTGAATTTTGATTTCTGATCTGGGTCTGGGTGTTTTTGTACTCGTCTTTTTATGTGTCCATGTTACTCATGACACGAGGAATCCTAGTGTGGGGTCATGTGTATAGAAAGCCTTAAAAAACATTTTGAAAGCACAACAATAACGAACAATAAGGTTATTTTTTTCTATAGGTACATACATGAACGTGAAGTTTTCACAACTTCACCTAGTCCTGCCTTATTCTGTAATGTTGCAGCTGGTTTCATTGTATGCTAGGACGCGTAAACAAAGCGTAAATCCGTTGCTATTCTTAGAACTAAGTTCTAAAGGATAGCAACGCAAACGCATACAAATTTTAACTGACAGGTAATATTTTCAACCTTTTTTTGCAAAGGTCTTTATCAAGGTCTGTATCACATAAAAATATATTCGAAACAGACGAAAGCGCTAAATGACTTCGTTTACGGGAGCACAATATCTTAATACTGATTCGCCAAAAAAGGTGTCACATGTCAAATCAGAGTTAGTTTTCAGTATGTATTCGATTTATAAATTTACGCAAATGGTCGCCTTTATTACGGTAATTTATGTCATGTGTAATCATTTAATTGAAGTATGAAGTGATGATGTATGAAGTCATCAAAAGTTATAATTTTTTTCTCCTAAACAAAAAAAATACAATACAAAAAATATATTTTTTAACTGAGGATGGGAAAATTACAAAATAAAAATGTGATAATTTTTGTCAATGAGCTCCATTACGTATTTACATTAAGATGTATAAAAGATATAATTACATTCACCTATCTATAAGTAATTATTTATTTTTAAATTATATAATGTTAATTAGAAGCGTCAATTATTTGTTTTAAGCTAATATTATCGCGGAAATTATATATTTTAATTATGTAACGGGTACTCAAGATATAGGTCAACAGTTTCACCGTGACCATGATCCATGCAACTGGGTCGAAATATATGTATAGCAATTAAAAAACCGCACATTGTGAGTACCCGTTACATAATTACAAAAATATTTATTTGTACAAGATTAATTAAACTGTACTTGTAGTGTCTTGTTTTAGTGTGCATCTCACTTTACGTTGAGGTGTGAATCACCACAAATCCCAACATTGCTAACCTCGAGGTTTCCACAGTTATTTGTGTCGAAAGCGCATGACTTATTTAAATGGGTTTATCACTGTAACACGCCGTCATGGTTTACGTAATCCGCATCATTATTTATTATTTTGTCTGTTTTTGTTACAAAATCCTCTTGGACCTTTATATATTATTTATTACAATTTAGTCTCATCAATATATCATAAATTAAGTTAAAGGCTTTATTTATATCGTGTGGTCGAAATTCGATCAATTATTACAATTTCCAAATATGAGAAATAAACACACTACGAAAGAAACGAGGCTACGTGTGTGAAGATTAATATTTTTTGGACTTAGCGACAATCCTTGGTTATGTAATTTATGCAAGATTATTTAAATTATAATACGCAAAACTAGAAAAAATAGAACTGATAGGGTTGAGATAGGGGCGTGACAGAAGCGAGACAGTGGCGAGATGACGCTGAGACGAGGTAGACAGGGGTGGCACAGGGCTGAAATGGCGGCTAGATGGGGGCAAGTTGCGGCCGATACCGCAGTTTGACGAGAGCGGGACGGCGGTGAGATGGGGTTGAGACAGTATAGACAGCGGCGTAAAGAGAGCGGGACAGTGGCGAGATGGGGCCAAAGCTGGAGAACCGGGGGCTTGACGGGAGCGGGGTGAAGCCTTAATGAAAGTGTGACTGGCGTGTAAAAAAAGTATTCTACACTGTTCGTTATACATGTAGATAAGGTTCCTTGCTACTCTCAATAATGCCTTTTAATTTTTTTGTTAGAAACCTAACATATTTGCAATGTAAAAAGATGTCTCCATTTAAATTCATATATCTTTAAATTAAAATCCCAATAAGGTTTATTCAACTCTTTCTTATATTGTCTTAACGTCGCCATCACAAATATCCAAAAAGATTAAATATCTTTCAATGTCTTTGCAAACATGAAGCATATTTTCAATATAGACAACATTTTAGATACTACTTTGATAAATAAAATGAGTAATGGATGACATCCGACCCATTTTCGAGAAATCGCAAACTGTCACGCATGTGACAAATCTCTCTGCATATGACGTAGGGATAAACCCACTGAACCAAGCTAAGTTCTAATGATGAAAGAAAACATTTAATTTGAGCAGGTGTGTTCAGTGTAAAATCCACGCGTAATATATCTTTCTAAGAACGGTTGCGTCCGCCAGCACTTCTAAAGGCTGTTAAAACCCTAAATTTTTGAAGTATTACTACATTCTCTGTTTTCCCGTCCCGTCCCGTAAGTCCCGGAGTCCCGTCCAAGTCGTAAGTGTCAGGAGAGTAGCAAACACGCGTAAAACCCTCCTGATGTTAAGTGTTCACTACAGCTCAAGGACATTTAACCTCAAACGGGTTGAAGTCATCTCTGATGTCGTACGTAGATGCGTCACTACTCCTGAGGATTGAGATGGTCGCCTCACTTGGAAATGTCGTTGATAAGCTTTTGATAGGTGGTAGAACTATAGTTCATCCGGGGAAGTACCGCCGCCGCCCTCATAATCCGCCGTGAAACAGTTGTTGTGTTTCGGTTGGAGAAATGTAGTTTTTGGACACACTTTTTTATGTACGAAGAATTGCAAACGAGCGTACAGGCCGGGCGAACTGTAGTCCTACCACCTATCACTATTACATAACTTAAAGCAATACATATGTTTCGGATGCGGTTGTCAGGTACACTTACGGTCTAAGCGACCATTTTAGTCCTTAGGAGTAGTGGCGCATCTACGTACGACCTCAGATAAGGCTTCAGTCTTGTTAAAGGGTAGAAGTGGGTCCATAGACCACATTGATCACTTAACATCAGGTGGCCTGCACGTTCGTATGCTACTCTTCAAACATAAATTAAGGTCTTTGAACTCTAAAGACCCTTGTTAAACAGTGTTTTTGTAACAGCACAGAAACTCCGTAACAGTTATACGCACTAATAAAAAACTATTGAGATGTTAGAAAAAAATCACAGATCCAGTCTTAAAGCAATTTTGTAGAGACTTGTAAATTTGTTTAGCATATCGAGGAGTTAATAATATTTTTGCAAGTCATTTGACTTTTTTTGTTACTGTTATCTTAACTGTCAATTTACACTTCTACTTTCATTACACGCTTAGTATTATATCGTATAATAGCTAGATAGCTGGCATTCTTAATTACTTTTGAAATACAGTAGTTCATTATCATACAGCTTGATATATAGAAGTCGCCGCCGTCTACGAACATCTGATTCTCTTGGCGTCATTTGTTAATGTCTACTATTTTGGATCTACATTAGGATTCGTAAAACTGTCGCCTTATTTTTATAGCATGGGAGGACTAATGAGCGTGCAGTCCGTCTAATGACCGCTACCGCTCATGGACGTAGCGTAGTTAAACACAAAACTGTCCTAGCTTTTTTTTTATTTTGATTATGAAATTTCGCAGTGATTTTTATCATTTTAACATTTCAACGCTAAACGCTTTCTACACTCATAGCACCACAGTAGGAATCCTGTGACGTGGTTGCCATGGATACATACAAAGACAAGTGCACAAACACCCAGACCCAGAACAGAAATTTAAATTCGTGATTTAAATGTCTGCTTGGCCGGGAATCAGGCTCGGAATCCCCTGCGTGTCAGACTGATATGGTAACCGCTACGCCACATGAGCCGTCAAATTTATTTTAGAATTGGTAGCGCGCTGCAAACGAGAGAAAATCTACAAACAATATGGCGCATAACTAAAGTGTAGATAAAGGCCACATGCGACATCTAGTATTAATATCGTGGCACTAAGAAGACAAAGATTTTTTTGAAAATATATGTACAGGAATTTCGAAAAATCTAAAAGACGACATATTTGCGTTGTGTCACCTTTGTCTAACTGACTATAGGTTACTGACCCCGAATAGGATTACCAGAGGTTGGCCTCGTATGTGTCGCTTCCCCTGAGAACTAAGTTGGAACGCCTCTTGTAGATAAATCGATCCCTTACAAAAAAAACACTTTCTACACTCGGCTCCAAACGAGGATATCTACCTGTGTCGTGAGCATTATAGGCACATACAAGACGAGTACACAAACACCTAGACCCAGAAATGTAAATTCATCTTTTAGATGTCTGCCTAGCCGAATCAAAACCGGAACCCACTGCGTGGCAGACTGGTATGGTGACCGTTGCGCCACGGTGGTCGTCTACTACCACACCCTTCTCACCAGACCACTGCTGCGTGTAATATAAATAGTTGGTGGTGGAGTTGAATTACAAAGCGTATACTGAAGTTTGTCCGAAGTACTACCGCCGCCCTCATAATCCACAATGAAGAAATTCTTGTATTTTGGTTGGAAAGGTGGGTTTGCCGGGTACACTTACAGCGAGACGACCATCTTAGTCCTCAAGAATAGTAATGCATCTACGTACGACCTCAAATATAACTATAATAGTATTTGAGTTGTGGATGTCCATGGGCTGCAGTGACCACTTAACATCAGATGACCAGCACGCTCGTTTACTCCTCACATAAAAAATACTCTTTTTAGACATTGCTATCTTTTTTTATTAGGAGAATACCAATGTCTGAAACCAATATAAAATATTTTATACCTACCATGTACGAATATCCAAAGGTAAGACAAATTTAAATTAATTTACCTTTTACCATAAGCTCTCAGAAGCTAAATTTATGTCTAATGTATATTATTTCGATGATAAAGGTTATCCTTATCATTGTGACGATCAATTCTAATTCTGACGTCAATCCACGTTCTGTTATATATTATATTCACAATTACAACCACAGAGCTTGAAACTTCCTTCTTATGACAGATTGTTATAAGGATAATTATTAACGATTTGACAACTTGAAATATTGCTGGACAATTAATATCAAACAGTAATAAACACGAATTCGCGGTTCATAATGTGTTTTGTAACATTTAGTATCCTGATTGAAGATATTGATAATTTATGAGGTTAGTAGGCTACGGGCGTTCATGTACATGGCACATATTTTATTTGTTTGTCTATTTCTTCCAGATTCAATTTCTTTCAAATTTGATTTCTTCCAGATTCAATTTCTTCTAGATTCGATTTCTTCTGAATTCAATTTCTTCCGAATTCGATTTCTTCCAAATTCGATTTCTTCCAAATTCAATTTCTCTCTAAGTAGATTTCTCCAAATTCGATTTCTTTTGAATTTAATTCCTTCCAAATTCAATTTCTCTCACAGTAGATTTCTCCCAAATTGGATTTCTTTTGAATTTAATTCCTTCCAAATTCAATTTCTCTCACAGTAGATTTCTCCCAAATTCGATTTCTTTTGAATTTAATTCCCTCTAAATTCGAATTCTTCCAGGTTCGACTTTTTTCAAATTTGATTTCTTTCACATTCGAATCCTTCCATAATCGATTTCTTTCATATTTGATTTCTTCTAAATTAGATCTCTTTCAAATGCAATTTCTTCCAAATTCGATTTTTTCCTAATTCAAATATCATTTTTAAATTACATAAAATAAAGTGGGTACATTAATTTGTTCTCAGCACAGAGTATATAGTAGATTCTTTACAGTTTTGGAATTCATTCTCCTTATAAATTTTATGAGTGGTTTACATATTGGACTCTTGCAAATACAGTAAATAAATAAACGTACAAATTTTGCTTCTCTTTGAAAAAATATTTAAATTTTTATTTCAATCCAATCACCTGCGGTTCATTGACATTTTTATCTCTTGAGGAGTTCAGGTCTTGTCTCACAATGACAAAGTGTTAGGCCATAGTCCGCCATGCTGGCTAAGTACGGATTGATAGACTTGACACTCCTTGGAAACCATGCAGAATTCTCAAGCTTAGAGGCTTTCTTAAGTTGTCTTCTCTCACCAAAAAAATCTCATTTTTAATATATAGGTGAAATCATAGGCCTGGGTTTTGAACACCGGACCTCCAGCTTGGCGTACGTGCAACCTGCACCATCGTGAAAATAAATGAACAATAAAACTCCAGTTATTTTATAGAAATAACATATAGACATTCAATTTTATAGATAGAAAATATTAGAACACTCAATGAAATTGAAAACCTGTGATCTTCAGTTCTTATAGAAGCTGGCAATGACCCGAACGATCAGTGTTGATGGGACAGCTCATCAAGCGATCATTAACCACTTTCTATCTTCCTATTAGAAGCACCGCGTTATTACATAGTATATATCCCCACTTAAAAGTCACTTGAAGTGTAGAGACTCAAAAGAAAGTCCTGTATGATTAAATAGTTAATTAAGGTACATATTTTATTAATATTGTATTTAAGTACTAATTAACTAGACTAGGTAGTAAAGTTCTCGAAGGTATATGATCTAAAAGATATATCAATGATTTAGCCTATATTGTAATTATGAAAGCTATATGCTCTATAGCCCAACACGTTGGATAAATATAAACTTTGCATTATGTTTCTTTCACCGTTACAGTAAGTGATCAATAATTTCTAATTCGTACATAAGTTCGAAATATCAAAGATGTATGCGGGATTCGAAGATACACATTACATCGTATTATGTCGGAATCTAACACTGGGCTATCATCATTGCGCATGTTATTGTAATTAATTATTACAACTTATGTTTTATTTAGAATCAGTAAAAAATACTTATGCCTGCAAACTTTGTCTATAATATCTATTTTTTTAGCATCGGTTTGCATCAGTGAAAAACCTGGTACTTAAGCAGGTACTATTCGTACTTATATGCCAATCATCATCATCATCATCATCATTGTCATCGTCATCATCATTATCATCATCATCAGACCATTATAGTCCTACAGCTGGGTTCGGGTCATCAGAATGAGAAGGGTTAGCCCGTAGTCCACCCCGCTGACCGAGTGCGAATTGATTAACTTCACACCTTCGAGAACTTTACAGAGAACTCTCAGATGTGCAGGTTTCCTCGTGATGTTCTCCTTCACCGTTAAAGCACGTGGTAAATTCTAAAACGCACATAGCTTGTATTTTTAATGAGTTTATTTTAAGTCCTATAAATAATTGAACAATGAAATATTTTCATTGTTCAATTATTTATAGGACTTAACATTGGCATATTAGAACGAAAACTTCATAATTTTAGCATAATTATATCCGCCATATTTTCGCCGAGTATTTCTTCGCCAGTCGAGCTATATCTGAGCATTCGCAAAGTCCTGAAGGATCGCTCAAATCAATGATCAATGTTGAACTAGAGCTCGAC
The DNA here is from genome assembly GCA_018249415.1 of Phareas burnsi. Lineage (NCBI taxonomy): Eukaryota > Metazoa > Arthropoda > Insecta > Lepidoptera > Hesperiidae > Phareas > Phareas burnsi. The sequence goes on from DWKL01004953.1 coordinate 9,703, forward strand.
CGGGAAGGTACGGCTGCCACCCTCATAATCCGTCGCGAAGCAATGCTACCGTATCGGCTGAAGTGTAATTGTTGTTGAGGTCACTTGTAGCGCAGCGATCGTTTTGTTCCACAGTACGTATGTTCATACGTACGTATATTTTAGCACATTTTTCAGATATTTTTTATTTTAATTTTAATTCTTTAATTAATTAGTTATTTACACTCTGGATGAGGAAATATCTAGGTACAGAATAAAAAGGAAGGAAAATTAAGTAACTTAGGCTGACACCGATCTAAAAAAAGTCATATCTAATTATATAGTTCTCTACTATTGATTTGCATTGATTATGTACATATGATAAAATTTATTAGCTTCGATTTTATGTGAATAATTTTGCAGTCTGTTTATATGAATTAGAGAGTGGAGGAGCCACCACTTTTACTGTAACTACTTTGTATTCCCTTATTTATGGGTAGAACTTCGTGGTTAAAGGTTCGTCCGGGAAAGTACCACCACCGCCCTCATAACCCTCCGTGAAATCATTATTT
>DWKL01004954.1:0-10231 GCA_018249415.1 Phareas burnsi
AGACTAATCTACCACTAGTGCCTGTCAATAGTTTCTCCCGCTAACGCAGTTTCGCCGTGACCGCGATCCATGCAACTGGGTCGAAATATAGGCAATTAAAAAACCGTATATCGGGAGTACCCGTTACGTAATTAAAATTCTTTTTTTATTATATTTTGAATAGTGGCTTACTTCCATAAAAAAAAATAAAAAGAGACTACCTGTCTACTTTGATTACTTAAAATATACCTATGGAAATTTAAAAAAATGGTAGCAGTACATGTCACACAGACCTGCGTGCATAATAAGGTACCGAATGTACAAATAACACTCATTGATGAGCCATATTCTGTTTAACATTTGATCATCATCGACCCATTAATGTTTCACTGCTAAGCACAGGCCCCCTCTCTGAATGAAAAGGGTTAGACAATAGTCCACCACGCTAGCCAAGTGCGGATTGGTAGACTTCACACACCTTCGAGAACTTTACAAAGAACTCTCTGATGAGTAGGTTTCCTCATGATGTTTTCCTTCGCCGTTAAAGCAAGTGATAATTAATTTCTAATACGCACATAACTTCGAAAAATTAGAGGGGCGTGCGGGGTTCGAACGGCCACTCAGATTAAGAGGTCGGAATCTTAACCACTAGACTATCACTTTAACCACTAGGCTATCACTAGCATTTACTTGTTATTAAAGACAAGTATTTAAAAACTAATATCATAAGAATTTGCTATAAGAAATAAAATTCTATAAAACAAAGACAATCAGGAAGACTCAATAAACCATTCAAATGACTTCTCGTTACAGGTGATGCTCAGCTTGAAGAAGAAGAAAAATAGTAACTTGAAACTGAAATCCAAAAAAATAACGAATCGGCAATGAAAACGGACAACTGATAGAGAAATAGTTGTGTGCAAGCAGAGACAGGACACGCTTTACATTTAATAAATACATCAGAAATATCCCAATTCTTTCACTTAAAACCCATGGTATAGAAAGAAATAATAAAAGTAAATGAAGATATATTTTACTTAGAAAAATATGAAAGCTTTTGGATCAATTAAACGAAAACCACTGCAGACCGATTTAAGATTGGTCATATATGCTATCACGCATACTCGATCTATATTTGATATATATATGATCTTAAATAGCAGTTAGTCTAGCCTAGTGGTTAAGATTTCAGCCACTCACACTGGGTGTCTGAGGTTTGAATCCCACACCTCTAATTCTTCGAAGTTCCGTGCGTATTAAAAATTATCACTTGCTCTAACGGTAAAAGAAAACATCGTGAGGAAACCTATACATATGAGAGATCTTTGTAAAGTCCTCGAATGTGTGTGAAGCCTAGCAATTCACATTTGGTAAGCATGGTAGACTGTGGCCAAACCTTTCTCATTCTGTGACGAGACGCGTGCTCAACAGTGGGACATTAATGGGTTGATGATGATAAAATATGCGTGGCTTCACCAAAAAGGGTTAAAAGAAAGTATAGTTAAAAATAATAGTGTATACTTAAATACAGGAATTAATTAAAAGTTAATTATGGTAATGTAATTGCTATACATTGACATTGTTGTGGTGGCAGAATTTCTCCAAATACTTCTCGATTATATTTATCACATAATGTATACAAATATAAAAAAGGTGAAGAGTTTGTTTGTTGGAACTGGTCTGCTAATGTCTGGGAGTACCTGTAGGATTTAAAAAAATCTTGAAAAATTAAAATTTTGAATTAGATACGCTATTCATTGAGAAAAGTTTTAGGCCATGTAACATCACACTTTCTTATGAGCGGAACAATTTGCATGCAAAATCAAGGTAAAATAGTATGCGAAATGAGATCGAACCCGAGGATGCAGGCGGGCGGTGTGGCCTGTTTCTTATGTATGCGAACGAAGTCGGGGCATCAGCTAGTGTAATATAAATAACACTTCCTACACTCATAGTCCCGCTAGGATTAGTTGTATCATGGGTGCTATGGACCCAAGAAGACGAAATCATAAAAATATTGACCCAGAATCTATATTTAAATAGACAATTTGGATGTTTGTTTGCCTGGAATTGAACCCCAAAACCCTTAGCGTTGAACTTGAAACAAATATAAAAAAAAAAAACTATGAATTAAATAAAACAAAATCCTATATTACCAGTAAGCTTCTATCAAAAATATTGTTCGGTGATGTATTCATATTTTAATTAACTCTCAATGCAGTTGCAAGAGTATTTGAAATGCTGCCGGGTGGAAAATGAGAGAAAAAAAAATTGTATACAAAAAAACAGTAAGTATATAGAAAGTGAAGTTTGCAATTTACTATACTATAAAGAATCTGTGTTCTTAATCTGTATTTGTTATTGATGCTTAAACCATTGCATCTTACGGTCGTAAACCAAATCTAAAACATAATTGGTTTTTTTTTAATGGACAACCGTGCAGGTCACCTATGTAAAATGTTCACTGCAACCTATAGACACCCACATATAACCTCAAACAAAACAAAAGTTCCGTCTGAGGCCGTACGTAGGTGCGTCACTACACCTGAGGGCTAATATCGCCTCGCTATAAATGTGCCCGGCAGCCACACCTCTCCAACCGAAACACAAAAACTGTGTAAAGGCGAATTATGAGAGCGGCGGTGGTATTTCCCCGGATGAATGTACATTTTGCCACCTCTCAATTCCTATCTATAGTCTGTTACTATTGAGGAATAAAAAGATAAGCTTCTACGTATGTAACGTACTGAACGTTCGTATAAGATACAAAGTGATAGAACACTTTGTATCTCATACGAGCACTAGTTTCTGTTTTGATGAGATGTGTCTAACAAGGCAGAATCAGCCGTTTAGTTTCCATAGCTATCAAGGTATCTGTTGAAGGTGATAAAATCTTTAGTGGCTTGACTCCTGAGGCACCATCGCCATGCCTATTTCAGCAGTTTTAAACGCTGTGTGTTCTGCTTTAAATCTGGTAAGCGAAATACACTTATTCGAGGGATCTCAACTGTGTCCTAAGGAGTAACGGTGTATCTGAGACTAACCTCAAGATTTGAAAGATGGTAGAATTATATCTCTACCGAGGAGGTAACACGTAACATATACGAGTTCTGTTCTGTTCTATTCTGTCTTCTCAATCTGCGGTGAAGCAAGCCTTGTGTTTCGTTTGGTGAAGTGTAGTTAACGAGTATAGTCACAAATGAGGCAACTGTCTCAGTCTTCAGGAGTATTGATGCATTTACGTACGACCTCAGATAGGATTTCAGTCCTGTTTGAGGTTTATGAGTTTCCATGAACTGCAGTGACCACTTATCATCAGGTGGTCTGCACGCTCCTTTGCTATTCTTCAAACATATAAAGCCTATTTAGATTGGGTTACAAGTCGATGGACGAAGTAACCACTTATGAAGGCGCTTATTCAAAGCTACAAAAAAATCTTTAATTGACTTCATATACGAGTTCTGTTCTATTAAATCACAAACCAAACAGTCATGAGCAGCAAACATTTCGTAGCAAACGAAATTGAAAACATAAATTCGTTCAGTGCAGTTATTTCTAAACCAACATCAATTCCAGTAATAACCCGAGAAACTGCGCCGCAAAACGATTTTCAAACACAATCTTTATTATTGCAAAATTGTATTGTAACCAAGTTGTTCGCTGAATAGGTGGACCTTTAGGTATTTTCAATTCGAGTACATGTTTTAGCGATTTATACCAAAATTGTAAAATTCACGTTTACAAAATTAGAATTACACTGTTGGTTTGTCTAGCTATTTTCTTCGTTTTGGGTGCTTTTTCAATATTACATAAAAAACTACGGACAGCATAGTTGTGGAAAGTCATGACTCCTCTAACAGGATGTGACATAATTTTGATCTTAAACTTACATATCATTTAAAACCCATTAAACACCGGTCTCCTCTCAGAATGAGAAGAGTTAGAACACAGTTCACCACGGTGGCCAAGTGCTGATTGGTAGACAAGTTAAGTTAAGGTTAATTTAGGTTTATTTATTACTGTATTCTCAATGTCTTTACGTTTGATCCAATAGAGCTCAGAATTCATTAAAGAAAATATAGGATAAGAAATAAACAAGCTCAAATTGAGCTTAAATATATGGCTCTTCACAACCTTTTTATCTATATCCTCAATTGAACATCACACAGAACCTAACAACCCTATTTTAATTTAAACCGATTCTACTAATTTAAATAGTTAATGAGATACACATGGAACCCACAGAAGACTTAACTAAGCAAACTAACATTTTTCAATTACAAATTCCGACGAAACCGAGGGCACGAGGCTAGCCAGCCATTAAACTATAACACCGCATACTTTATATTCCATTCATATTTCCCACCGAGAAGGGAAAGATGTGACTGTAATAGAAAGAAGAAATGAAAGAAAATCTTTATTTAGTGCTGAAAGGGAGGCGGATAATAATGGCGGCCTGGATTATAACTATGCTCTCAATTAGTGGTGAGTTAACGCCAGTTCTTTACGTCTAAATCTAAATGAAAAGAGAGAATCTAAATGGAAAACTTAGATTCGATTCAATGAGAATACAATGACAATTTCAAAGTGGTAGAAATCTTCGAGGTTTGACTGCAGCGGCATCACCGCCACACATCTTTCTACCTTCTGATTTGAAGGATATGGAGCTGCTACTGATATAAGGTATTTCAATTAAGTCATCAGACCAACGGTGCTTTTGTGATTAAATTCAGGTAAAATTTCTGTCCATTTTCGTTGGTTACCAACGTACCTAAGAGCAGTGAGCAATTAGCATTAGGGGGAAGGAGGTTCGAGAAAAATCTATCGGCGATCCGCGTCACGCAATGGTCACCATGCCGGTCTACCTATTGCTTCTGTTCATTTGGGTTGGTACCGACGCAAATAGGGGCAGTGAACAATTAACATAAGGGGTTCAATAAAAACCTATCGGCTATCCATGTCACGCAATGGCCATCATGCCGGTCTACCATGCAAGGATCTGGGTTTTCCGTCCAGGTTTGTATTTAAGTCGATGGAACTGGCAACGCTAAAAATCTATAACAAGATTATTGATTATTAATCGATTCAAAATTATATATTTTTTTTTATTTGAAAAGTAACAAACGAGAACATTGGAAAACGAACATTGGAAATATTTCAGAAAATAGCAGAATGAATCTGGCCACCTGGTTCAGGAAGGTACAGACATAAAACTGTTTCAATCTAAGTACACGTTGCAACAGTACTTCTAAATTCTGAGCAGGAGATCCAGTTGAGCATTCCTGGTCGTAGTTTTATATAAAAGAATAAAGAGTTCCTTCTTTAAAATTGCACGCAGATTTAATTCTGGCATCACGAAGTTTTTCACTATATATCTAATTGTTCTTCGCAAGTCCACTTCATTTGGGGCCGTGGTTTCGAGATACGATTTTAATAATTTCCAGCGGCGATATAACGTTGAAGTAACTAAATTTTATGTGCATATTCTGGCATTCTTGGTTGAACTCGAATTTAAATGCAAATGTATGTGGGAAGTGTCTCGTTCTGTGCGATTTGTTAATGCGGCGACTGCAGTCGACGATTTGAGATGAATCTTAGAATAGCCGAGTAAATTTAATTTCGTTTATCCATCTATCGTTGACGTTATAAATTTGTAAGTTGTGTTCAATTTGATTTATATAAACGTTCAGATTTTTTTTATATTATGTAACGAGTACTCACGATTTGCGGTTTTTGAATTGCCTATATTTCAGCCCAGTTGCATGGGCCGTGGTCACGGCGAAACTGCCGTGGCGGGGAGAAACTATTGACAGGCACTAGTGGTAGATTAGTCTATCTACCCGCAAATCGGGAGTACTCGTTACATAATAAAAAAATATAATTTCCGCGATAACATTAGCTCGAAATCATACGTTCAGATCTGTTTCTGGATTTAAAATCAGTGGTAGGATTCATCTGATAACTCTTTTCAGAATAAATCTGATCATTTTCGTGTAATTTCGACTTAAATTATTATTTACATTATAACATTATTTGCGACACTCCCAATAAAGGTATGTCGCATTAGCTACGACGAATCCATAATGTTTACAATTTACCAAATTCATCGTACATTTTACTATTATAACATTGCATTATTTCTCAGTTTAGAACAGTAAATCAAAATTTGAAAGCCACAATCCTCCTGGATATAAGTTATGTGAGATTACTATTTCTGGGCATGCTCTTTTAATATATAGCAGTGTTCAATATGCAGCCATGCTGACGTACATCCGGTCGAGCGTTCAAAGGAATTCAGATATTAAATTCAATGGAAATGCCCTCAGATTTATTCCCGCATTTCTGTACCAGCCCAGCTTAGCCTTGGATAGCTAGGTCTTGGTATGACTAGGTTATTTCTTCATTCCAAGATGTTCTATTTTCACACAAAAAATATTTATATTGGTTGGTAATAGAGCAAGTGTAATGGTATTTACATTTTTTTTATGTTCAATGAGTAGCAAACGTTCTTGCAGGCCACCTGATCTTAAGTGGTCACTGCAGCCCATGGACTCCCACATTTGATCTCAAACTAAACTGAATTTCTGTCTGAGCTCGTATATATATGCGTCACTACTCCTGAGGACTAAGACGGTCGCCTCGCTGTAAGTGTGTCCAGCACCTCTCCAACCGAAACACAAGAATTGCTTCACGGCGGATTATGAGGGCGGCGATGGTACTTCACCGGATAAACTATAGCTCTACCACTTATCGACCACTTAACAGAACTCCTGAGAAATAAGAAAATATTTTTATAAATATTTTAAATACACAACGTTTCGTAATATTCACGTAAGTCAGACAGAAATGTCAGTCAAATATTTTATCGCGTAAATAAGATTCACTACCATACAATATGCTCACATCACGAAGAACGTTCCAAGTTGGTTCTAAGTTGAGGAAAAATGTATGTAAAATGGAAATCCTGTTACAATTCAGTTATTATCCATGAGGTAAGTTAAAGATTGTGTTGTCAATACAAATAATAGTATAATAATAAATCAAAAGGTATTGATTCCATAAGAAAAATAAAACGATTATACCCGCGGCATAGACAAAATGATACACACATTCAATTCATCGGCTAACTTCATCCTGTCGAATTAATGTGACGATGTTCACGATATGTTGAATTTCACTGTCATTATCTTCTCTTATCGAGTATTGTAATGTATTCATTTTCTAGTTACCAACTGCTATGAGGAAGGGATAACCCCCTTCGAACTGACCTATATAGATGACATGAAGAACCTGGCAGGCTTCGGAGACGCTCAACACAGAGGTCCCGAATGGTACGACTATAGCACCAGTTCTGCTGAATCGGGGAGTGACCTCAAGAGTCGACTTTCGGAGAGATCGAGGTAAGTGTAGTAGATGAGCCAATTTTTGTCAATACGGGTAATGTTGTGATGGAAAGAAGTAGTGACAGCCTAGTAAGAAATGATGGACTAGTGGTCCATCCTGGCTTCGATTGTCAGGCCACCGATTTTCTGAAGTTATGTGCATATCAATAATTAATGGTCAGTTCAAGTTTAAGACAAAAATATCGTAAGAAAACTTGCATGTCTGAAAGTTCGTAAAGTTTATAAAGGTGTGTGAAGTCTACCAACCTATGTAGCCAGCGTGGTAAATTAAAGTTTAACAGTCGGAACTACAGTTCCTCCGAGGAAGGTTGTTATATTACTGGGCTTGGCTGTACAGTATGTAGGGCTGGGCAATGGTCTGCGCTCAGAATAAAGCTATAGCCTTACCCTTGTTGTTCTGAGCGCAGACTCATGCTCCGCCACGCCCCGTAGTATAACAGCAAAGGGTTGAAAATGGTGAAAATAGTGTGCATTTTTGACCGTATCTGCTTAACAATTTTTATAACAAAGAAACAACAGCATTAAATCCAATTTCTTTAAGCTACCGCCTGTTACTTGAGCGGAAAATATTTATGTTGTAGCTTAGAAGTCGGTCATAAATATCTTGAGAAATGAGAGTCGCTTCAAGAAAATACGATGTCATTGCTAGTGACATCTTAAGTAAACTGCCGAGCGGAATGGGTTTACCTGGGCTGGAAATACTTTAATAACCTGAACCTTACAGTGCAGCCAGAGATAATTATTGTAACATAAATAAAATATCCGCGTCCATGAAAGAAGTAAGAGATCGATCGAACGGGAAAACTGATTTACCTGTTTGCTATTTTTATATTTTATTGAAACTTTATAGATGACACAACGAACTGTTTTATTTTGAGTATCAGCCTTAGTTTCTACCTTCCTTTAAAACAGAATATAACGTTGCCTAACTAAAGAGAGGAGTGGTAAGCTGTTAGATTGGTGGTGATGGTGGTGGAACTACAGTTCGTCCGAGAATGTGCCACGGCCGCTCTCGCAGTCCGCCGTGAAACAATTCTTCTGATTCGGTTGGAGAGTTGCACGGTACCTTTACAGGAAATTGATCATCTTAGTCCAGAGGAGCAGTAACGCATCTGTAAACGACCTCTGATACGTCTTCAGTCCTGTTAGAGGTTAGATGCGGCCCATGGGATGCATTGCCCATTCAAGCCAACTCAAATATAATTAAAAAATGAAGGTCGGCCTTACTTTCTGCCTTCGTTTAAAACATTGCCTTAGTCAAAAAGAGGGGAGTGGTAACTAGGAACAAAGGACCATGATTTATACTGGAAGTAGGTTTATTTATACCTTTTTTAAAAATAACAAATGTACGATAATATCACGCCAGGACCCCTACGTAGCGGCAGGTTTTAGAAAACTTATTACAGGAACAATATTTAGGATATAAATTTTAAACGTGACATTATAAATTTAATGACAATGACTTTAAGTTATGAAGGAGTAACTCCTATATATAGCGTAGCCCCGCGGCTTCCGTAGGTCGTCACCGATCAACGAAGTTAAGCAACGTTGGGCGCGGTCGGAAGTGGGATGGGTGACCGCTAGTGGCTAAATTTCATGCGCGCTTCCGTGCTTCGGTGGGCACATAAAGGTGTCGGTCCCAGCAGTCGTTAAACCCTGCCAAAAGCCTTCTGGGCGGTTTAAAAACATTCGACATGGGCTAGCCAGTATCTCCACCAAACCGCATTGGAGTAGCGCGGTGGAGTATTCTCTAGGCCGTTCCCAGAGAGACCCGTGCCCAGCAGTGAGACATAAAAATGGTTGGAGCGAACTCCTATATATTTGCTACATCTTCTGTTTCTGTGTGCCATATTCCCCTTTAAATTTCTTTATCATAAGTGAAAATGAAAAATAAAAAATGAATGACGCATTTACTAAAATTTATATTTTATTTTATGTTTCACTTTTAGTTTATTTTTATTGTTAAATCAGCATCTGACCACAAACCTCGCTGATAACGTAGAAGATTGTAATTCAAATATAATTAGAAAATAACAACATAAACAAAACACTACACATTGCTTTGGATGGCAAAAATATATGACTGTAACAATCATTCAGTAAAAAGTCGGCATTTTATTATATTTTGCGACATTTTGGAGTGTTTTCTACGATCACACTTTTGCAAATTTCGTGTAATGTTAATAAAGATGTAGCTGCCGCTGCAGTCAAGCTACAAAAACTTCCATAGATACATAAACGTCTAAACGATGTCTAAGAAATGTTTAAAGACCACTGACCAATGACTAAATGATTCGAAAAAGTTATAAATTGTGTATGTTTATTATAGTTTTTTATGTATGAAGAGTAGCAAACGAGCGTGCATGCCACCTGATGTTAAGTCTCTGCAGCCCATGTACAACCACATGTAACCTCAAACAACTGAAGTTCTATCTGAGGTCCGTGTACGTCCTCAGATAGAACTTCAGTTGTTTGAAGTTACATATGATTCGTCACTACTCTTGAGGGTTAAGATGGTCGCCTCGCTGTATGCCTAGCTACCGCATCTTTCGAACCGAAAGAAGGATTGCTTTACGGCGGATTATGAAGGCGGCGGAGACACTTCCCCGGAGAAACTATAGTTCTACGTATGGAATGTTTGTTTAATATTTCAGTTCAATAACGTCCGGGTCAATAATAAGCTCAAGTAGCTCATCAGAGGCGTCGTCAGTGGAAACCAAGGAAAGGAGAAGGGCGTAAGTATGTTGTTAGGATTCATAAACGCTTTCTATACTCATAGAAAAACATTTTCTGAAAGGATTCAAGGTTAAAATTATGTCCAAGATAATGTGAATCTCAAAAAATGCTAT